>WNWK01010687.1:0-68904 GCA_009830355.1 Cherax destructor | reverse complement strand
GGGAAAAAAAGGAGGGGTTGTTGCACTTTCTTGGACTGCTAAAAGGCTTGACAGTACTCACGAGATTAGTAGGCAAAGGGAAGGCACGTATAACAGGAAGGGCATAAAAAGGATCAAAGAAACCGAGGGGGAGGCAACAATAGTCGGTAAGTGATGTTGTATCACAATGGGCGTGTGACGAGCGGTACCAATGCCCCTTTCAATGCTTTTTTTGGATAGGGAAATGACATGATAAAGGGAAGACTGAATGCCCCTTTTCGCACATTGTGAAGAATGAGGAAATTAAATCAGATGAGGATCAGGCAGGACAAAAGAGACCTGGACAGGCTGAACACCTGGTCCAGCAACTGGTTTTAAATTTAACCACAAAAAAGCAAAGCAGAAGATGGGAATGGAAAAGAAGACCCAGGCAGAGATGGCTGGTGGCAAAGACTGCAAACTAACTCAAGGAAAAGGGATTTTGGGGGTGAGTATAATAGAGCACATCTCGGGAAGCACAATCAACCAGATAATCTAAAGATTGGGTGTCGGAAAAACCTGAAAAAATTTTTTCGAACCATAGAAAGGGTCGTTAGCACTTACCGTGTACGTCAGGCCCATACTGGGTATGCAGCACCATTTTGGAACCCACATTTCAAAAGTCAAGAAATTAGGAAAGTGCAAAGGTTTGCAACAAGACTAGCCCCAGAGCAAAGGGGATTGTCCTAAAGAAAGGGGGGAAATCGGCCTGACAGGGGGGAAGGAGGGTTAGGGGGAGACAAAAAACCATACAAAATGTACCCAATTTTAGAAAGGAGACAGACACGAGGCATTAAACTACAGTCTGTGCACTGACGTGTATAATATGAAAATGGGAAAATTACAAAAGGGGTGGAAACCAAAAAGACACAACTTAAACAACCCAAAAGAAGTTTGGGAAAAAAACCCTTTTCAAAAATTTTGGAGTTTTATTAGAAAGTAACGGAAGTAAGACACGAGAGGGGGGTGGGTTGATTGCATTTTTTTTTGGACTGTAAAAAAGGTTAACCATTTCCCTTTCCAAAAAAGGATCAGGCTTTTCAAAATTGGAAAGGCACTGCAAGGGACCCAGAGAAAAATTGCCCGGGGAGACAACAGCAACCCCCAGGTACGTGACGATTTTCGGGTGGGCGCCTGTGACAGCGGGTTTTTAATTAAGGACCTGTGCTTTTTTTTGGTATAGGGAATGCCCACGGAAGGGATACTCTAAAAATTTATCCCTGTTTGCAGATGATTTTAAATTAAATGAGGGGGTTAAATCGGATGAGGATCTTGTAGGACTACAAAGAGACCTGGACAGGCTACAAGCCTGGTCCAGCAATTGGTTGCTTGAATTTAACCCCGCCAAATGCAAAGTCATGAAGATCGGGGAAGGGCAAAGAAGACCGCAGAGTATAGTGTATGTGGCTAAAGACTGCAAACCTCGCTCAAAGAAAAATCTTGGAGTGAGTATAATACCGAGCACATCAACCAGATAACTGCTGCAGCATATGGGTGCCTGGCAAGACGTATAAAATACTGAGAGGAATTGACAAGGTGGACAAAGACAGGATGTTCCAGAGAGGGGATACAGAAACAAGGGGTCACAATTGGAAGTTGAAGACGCCGATGAGTCAAAGGGATGTTAGGAAGTATTTCTTCAGTCATAGAGTTGTCAGGAAGTGGAATAGCCTAGAAAGTGATGTAGTGGAGGCAGGAACCATACATAGTTTTAAGACGAAGTTTGATAAAGCTCATTGAGCAGGGAGAGAGAGAACCTAGTAGCGATCAGCAAAAAGGCGGGGCCAGGAGCTATGAATCGACCCCTATAACCACAAATAGGTGAGTACACACACACACACACCAGAAATGAATATGCATGGTGTTGCATGCAAAGAGTACGTAACCTTTATTCGGAGCATGTTAAACACACCCACATAGGCTCCCCTCCAACCAGCGAACCATCGTTAAGGGTTTGGCGATGGGGCCCCATCATCAAATTAACGACTCGGTTCAGCCAATTATAATGCGAGTTTGACAATGACAAAGGTGACGTGGATACCACTCATAGTCTGTCATTGGAATTCCTGCATTGAGCTGGTTGTGGAAGGTTGTTTGTCCTTTGGCTGCTGTTTTGCCTTGACAACTGTGGCATGCACTAAATACTACTCTTTATGTATATAGTGTACATATGTGTAAAGCTCTTTTCTATTTACTTGGTGAAGGAAAAGACAAATGTCTTATATAATCATAGCTTGGTAAAGGAAATACAAATTAAAAGCATTTTCTACTGTGTTTCTTTGCTCCAAGCTCCCTTTTACACTCAGGTTAACAGGCCATTGAACTTGAGGTTGTAATATGGGAGCCTGTCCGGGGGCTGAATTTGGAGACTTAGAGCAGGAGTTGAGCCTAGAGTTGAAGTTCGATCAGGAGCTAGTCTTGTATCTAGATAGCTTGCTATCTGGCATTGCTTACGCTTTGCCAATGCTTCACGAATTTTGTGTGTCATCTTTGCATTTGCTTCGCTATGGTCAGCCTGCTATTGTGAGTATCTGCAATTTGATTTGTTATTGCGTGTCAGCCTTGCTATTGTGTGTGTGCATATTGGTTTTGCTATTGTGTGTCAGCTCTGCTATCGTATGAGTATACTGCAAGTCGTACCGTGCATAGCGCTACAGCGTGTTAAGTTTGGGGTTAATGCCACCTATTCGAGTCAGACGGTTAGTGTCTGAGTTCACTCTACAAAAGTTGCCCAAACTCTCTCTACAGCGTTGTTGGCATATCGCTCGTTCTATTGGTGTTGAATACCAGCGTACCCTTACTGCTGCGCAGCTGCGTTATATTATAAGGAGTAAACTACAAACTGAAACTATGGCATATCAGTCTCATGTTTCTTCCACTACCGGAGCTGTTAACCGTAGGTAACCATTTAGGTTTCTACAAAATGGGAGAGACAAAACTCCCTAGCAAAACCAGCAAGTCACAGGTGTGGGGTTATCGACAGGTGAGTCTGGTTCATTGGCGCTTGAACTAGCCAGACTCACTCTTGAACAAACTAGAGAATAGCGTGCATTTGCTAAGGAAGAGTTTGATAGAGAGAAGGAGAGGAGGCAATTCCATCAGACTGTAGATGACTTCAATTTGCAAAGGGTAGTACAGTTTGTTCCTCGTTTTGTTGAAGCAGAGCCTGAACAGTTTTTCGAAGCATTTGAAAATCAGGCTTGAGCTTTAGGGTGGCCTGAGGTTCATTGGGCGTCACTGGTGCATACTGCGTTGTTTGGTAAGGCACAAGAATTTACTTCCATCTTTGGAAATGATGATTTTGGTAACTATCGCATTGTAAAAACCACTGTTCTTGGGGCTTATCAATGTATTCCTGCCAAGCATAGAAAAGAATTCAAACTCGGCAGAAGGCAGTTGGGTCAGTCTTATGTTGACTTTGTGAGACAGCAGACCAGGGCTTTTACAAAGTGGTACAAGGCAAGTGGTGTCGTTGATTTTGAAAATTTGAAGCAGCTCATCTTGGTGGACAACCTGCTGGAGTCTGTTAGTCCAGAGGTTCGAGTCTTTATGCAAGATCATTCCTTGCCTACAGCATTGGAAGAAGCCAGGTTGGCTGATACTTTTGAAACTAACCGCTCCTTGTCCAAGCGGTCTTATCTCTTTCCTCAACAGCCAGGTATGAGCAGAGATCGTCAAAGAAAAGTTCCTGAGTGGAGAAATAAAGGTCAAGAATCTCGTCAGCAGTCAACTAAATCACCTGGTGAGCAGCGTTACTTCACTCATGGTCAACCTGGTGAGAGACCTCAAACTACTCAACATGATGATTCGAAGCGGCAGTATCCAGAGTGGCGTAAGCCACAAAATCAACGAGGTGCCAAAGTTAAAGCTGAGATGGTATGTTACAACTGTGACAAGCCTGGCCACATCAGGCCCAATTGTCCAAGTAAACCCCAACCATTTGGGAAAATTTCTAATATCCCTAATGACATGTCCCAGGAAGATGTAGAGAAGGGGATGGCCCCCTATTATAGCACTTGTCATATATCCCTTCAGGAACATTTAGAGAAAAAGAAAGTTAGAACCTTTAGGGATACTGGAGCATATTGCTCACTTATAAGAGAGGGAGTACTTTCCCTTTCTGAACAAACCTCTTTGCAGTCCTCAGTTCTGTTAGAAGCTTTTGGAAGAGCAGTATTTTCTGTCCCTTTACATCAAATCTATGTGCAGAGTAAATACTACACTGGGTATTTGACTGTTGGTGTCTCAGAGGGATTTCCTATGAAGGATGCAATGCTATTACTAGGTAATAACATTGAGTCTACTAAATGTATAGAACCCATAATGATTAATTCTTCCCCGATGTTGGCCATAACTCGGGCACAATCCAAAGTGATGTCTGATGAGAATGTAAACTCGTCCTTGGACGACTCTGATCTCGGACTGACCAATTTGTTTTGCGAGGAAAACTGGCCAGAGCCTCGTAAATTTAGTGAACAGCCCCAGATCAAGCCTTCCTATTCCAGTGTTGCAGGATTGCCAGATGTCTCTGTTTCCATGCCTGAGGGACTGTCCTTTCGGGAGGAACAACGGAAAGACTCCTCACTAAACTCCGCTTTTGAGGCAACTATGGGTAAATCCACTTCGGGTCACCCGGTCAAATATCTCTTAAAAAATAATTACTTAGTCTGCACTGAAACTGGTAAGGAGGAGGAGGGAAAACAGCAAACAGATAAATTAGTGGTTCCCAGAAGGTTTAGGTCTCAGATACTAAAAATAGCCTATAACTCTTCTTTAGGAGGCCATTTGGGAATTACCAAAACTATGTATAGAATATTAAAAGAATTCTTTTGGCCAAAGTTAAGGCAAGATGTAAAGAATCATATTCGCTGTTGTCCAGAATGTCAGCAGGTAGGGAAACCTGGACACTCCATTAAATCTGCACCTCTCCATCCCATTCCTATTAATGGAGACCCTTTTTCAGAATTAATAATAGATTGTGTAGGTCCACTACCTAAAGCTAAGTCTGGAAATCAATACTTATTCACAATCATGGATAGATATTCAGAGGCAGTTCCTATGCGCAGTATTAACACTAAAGCAATCCTTAAAGCTTTAACTAAGTTTATCTCTTGCTTTGGAATTCCTAAATCTATTCAAAGTGATCAAGGTACTAACTTCACTGCCAAAGCATTTAGGAAAGCATTAACTAGGCTAGGAATAGTTCATAACCTATCCACTGCCTATCATCCTTAGTCCCAAGGCGCCTTGGAAAGATTCCATCAGACGTTAAAAACAATGATGAGAACATTCTGCATGCATTTTCCTACAGACTGGGATGAATCACTTCCTCTGTTGCTATTCGCAATGAGAGAAACTGTGCAAGAGTCTACAGGGTACAGTCCTTTTGAGCTGATATTTGGGCACAATGTACGAGGTTCTCTACATGTGCTCAAAGAAGGATGGATGGGAGAAGACTCCTGCACAACCCGCTACAACCCTTCTTCAAGGTTGCAGGTAGCACGTCAGTTGGCTAAGGCTAACTTGAAGGCAGCTCAGAATACGATGAAACAGAGGTATGACAGAAACTCAAAATTTCGCTCCTTCCATCCAGGAGATAAGGTGTTGGTACAGGAGCCTATACTTGGCCACACATTGAAAGCTAGATTTACGGGACCAATGCAAATCGTAAGTAAATTATCTGATGTAAATTATGTGGTATCTCCCCTTGACAAGACCTCAAAAAGCAAAACTTACCACATTAATCAAATTAAAGCCTTTATTACACCAGATAAAGTCCCAGTAATGACTCTGTCCTCTGCCTCTGATGACCCTGACTCTTTGCACTCTGAGATTAATGTAAAGCTTCCAAATTCGGTCCTCCTCAAGGACCCTAACCCTTTAATGTTGGGTTTGACCAAGTCTCAAGTAACTAGTTTAACTGCGCTCCTACAATCTTATCCTGATATTTTTTCGGATGTGCCGAAAAAATGTACATTAGGATATCATGATGTAGATGTTGGAAACTCTAAACCTATTAAACTCTCCCTTACAGAGCTAATCCTGAAAACAGAGGCTACTTCAACAGGAGGTAGAATTTCTGTTAGAGCATGGGTTAGTGGAGGAGTCATCTAGTCCGTGGGCTTCACCGTGCATCCTTGTTAACAAAGCTGATGGAGGGTTCCGAATGTGCACAGATTACCGTAAGGTGAATGAGGTCACAGTTGCAGATGCTTATCCTCTGCCACGTCTGGATGATGTAATCGACTTTGTGGGTAAGGCTACTTTTGTATCCAAATTGGACCTCCTTAAAGGTTACTATCAAGTACCTTTAACAGATAAGGCGAAGGAAATCTTTGCCTTCGTAATTCCAGGTCATTATCAGTATACAGTGACCCCCTTCGGAATGAAAAACTCTCCTGCATCATTCCTGAGACTTATCCATCAGGCTATTAAAGGACTTGAAGGCACGGCAGCTTACCTAGATGACATAGTTGTTGTGTCGGACACTTGGGACCAACATGTGTTTAGGCTTAAGGCTCTCTTTGAGACCTTCCAGAGTTTTCATTTAACTGTTAATTTATCAAAGTCATCCTTTGGCCAATCTACTATTAATTTTTTGGGCCATGCAGTAGGTAATGGCAAAGTGGCCCCTAAATTTGCAAAATTTCTGGCCATTAAAAATTATCCAGTCCTCCCTGACAGGAAATCCCTTCAACGTTTTCTAGGGATGGTAGGGTTTTATAGAAGATTCTGTAAAAATTTTGCAGATATTATTGCACCTCTAACCTCACTTACCAGTCACAAAGTTCCCTTTAATTGGACCCCAGAATGTCAAGATGCTTTTACGAAAGCAAAGAGATTACTTTGTACTGCACCCATTCTGTTGTCTCCAGACATTTCAAAACCTTTTTTCTTTGCAGTGATGCTTGTGAGTCTGGGGTGGGGGCAGTGCTTCTGCAATCTGGGGATGATGGGTTGCAGCCTGTGGCATATTTTTCGGCCAAATACCAACCACACCAGAGGGCCTACTCTACTATAGAGAAGGAGGCCCTGGCTCTCCTACTAGCATTAGAGCATTTTGTTGTCTACGTGGGCCAGTCCTCACAGGTGGTCACCATCTACAGCGACCACAACCCTCTGGTGTATCTCCAGCACATGAAGAATCATAATACCAGACTCATGCGTTGGAGTATTAGGTTGCAACCCTACAATGTAAAAATTATACACATCGCTGGCAAAAATAATACGCTAGCTGAAGTGTTGTCCAGAAGTCATTGCATTTAGTTAGGATGTGTTAGGGACTTTGGGTGGAACCATCCCTTTTTTTTCCCCTAGTGGGGTTTTTGTTTTTAGTGAGGAGGTGCCCTGCTACCGACCGCAGGCACCTTGGACCTACGCTAGCCCTAATGTCTGCTGTCTCACTCTTAAGTTTAAAGCCGGACTTTATGTCTCGAGAAAAGTTTAGCTTTATCTAATGAGCAGGATGGTTGAGGGGAAAGGCGGTCCCCTTATTATAATGTGCCATGGCAGCACTCTACCCATTTGAGGTGGAAGCCTAGTCCTGAGCCCTCTTGGGGTGGGGTGTTGCATGCAAAGAGTACGTAACCTATATTCGGAGCATGTTAAACACACCCACATAGACTCCCCTCCAACCAGCGAACCATCGTTTAGGGTTTGGCGATGGGTCCCCATCATCAAATCAACGACTCGGTTCAGCCAATTATAATGCTACTTTGACAATGACAAAGGTGACGTGGATACCACTCACAGTCTGTCATTGGAATTCCTGCATTGAGCTGGTTGTGGAAGGTTGTTTGTCTTTTGGCTGCTGTTTTGCCTTGACAACTGTGGCGTGCACTAAATACTACTCTTTCTGTATATAGTGTACATATGTGTAAAGCCCTTTTCTATTTACTTGGTGAAGGAAAAGACAAAAGTCTTATATAATCATAGCTTGGTAAAGGAAATACAAATTCAAAGCATTTTCTACTGTGTTTCTTTGCTCCACGCTCCCTTTTACACTCAGGTTAACAGGCCATTGAACTTGAGGTTGTAATACATGGATAAAGAGAGAGGAGCCCAGAGACAAAACGAAAATGACATAGCATCGAAAGCCAAATCTGACCCTAAGCTGTTTTACAGTCACATCAGGAGGAAAACAACGGTCACGGACCAGGTAATCAGGCTGAGGAAGGAAGAAGGGAGGAATCTCACAAGAAACGACAAAGTATGTGAAGTGCTAAACACGAGATTTTCGAGTATTTCCAGTAGAGACAGACTGGACTACAGTAATCCGGAATGATAGTGTACAACAATAAATGCTGGACACTCTACAGAACCGAGGAGGAAGCAAAGAGGTGAGTATAATTCCGAGCAAATCTCCTGGGCACACGTCAACCAAATAATAGCTGAAGCATATGGGCGCCTGGCAAACCTAAGAATAGCATTTCGACACCTGAGTAAGGAATCATTCAAGAATCTGTGCACCGTGTACGTCAGGCCCATATTGGCGCATCCAGCACCGGCATGGAACCCACACCTGGTCAAGCACGTCAAGAAATTAGAGAAAGTGCATAGGTTTGCAACAAGACTGGTCCAGGAGCTAAGGGTTATATCCTACGAGGAGAAGAAGGGAAATCGACGTGACGACACATGGGGAAAAGGGGGAACATGATAACGACATGTTAAACTCTCACCGCTGTCTCCGCCGCCTCTCCCGTCATGTACACCCAGAGTACATCGCTTAATTGACAAGTTGGATAGGGACAGGATGTTTCAGAGACGGTACACAGTAATAAGGGGTCAAAACTGTATGTTGAAAACTCAGATGAGTCACAGGGATGTTAGGAACTATTTAGTTAGTCACAGAGTTGTCAGGAAGTGGAACAATCTGGAGAGTGGTGTAGTGGAGGCAGGATCCATACATAACTAAGAAGAGGTACGATAAAGGTCATGGAGCAAGGAGAGAGTGGACCTAGTAGCGACCACCGAAGAGGCGGGGCATAGAGCTGTGACTCGACCCTTACAGCCACATACAGGTGAGTACAACTAGGTGAATCCAAACACACACTCACACTGAATACACTCTTTCTCATTATTCTTCAAAACAAAAACAAAATAAACCAAACACAAATTAGCAGTTAAACGTGAAGGGATAGATGAATAAGAGAGGTACTCAAGTGCAGTACATTTGGAGTCACCAGTGAATAAATAGAAGACTAAGAAAGAAAAGAATAAGAAAAATAAGTATGAGACAAATAAATAGGAAAAGAATGAGAATAAGTAGGAGGAGAGTTTGAATAATTAGGAGATCAATAAGTAGAAGAATAAGGAGAAGAATAAGTAGTAGAAGAATAAGTAGAAGAAAACACAAACTTCATAGCCATTTCCGAGATAAGCTCACAATAAAGGTAATAAATGTGATATTCCCTGATGGATACCGAATTGTAAGTATTGAAAAGGAAAATAGATTTGTGTTACTGGTGACGCAAAATTACTGAAAATTTGAAGTACTGAGTAATCATGAGTACAGACGAGTCCAAAGACTCGTGACCGAAGAGACGAAAGTAATGTTGTAGTGGCATATAGCTCCCTCTAAACAACAGGAGAGTGGTTTAGACACTTATGCAACATATGGGAGTCTTTATTAAGGAAACGTTTCGCCACACAGTGGCTTCATCAGTCCAATACAAAGCAGAGGGGTAAGTAGAGGAGGTGCTTCCAGGCTGAGGGACTGATTACCTCAAACTCCTCCTCTTCTTACCCCTCTCTGCTTTGTATTGGACTGATGAAGCCACTGTGTGGCGAAACGTTTCCTTAATAAAGATTCCCATATGTGGCACAAGTGTCTCAATCTTCAACTTGGCGGTTTTCAAACCATTTATCACAACAGGAGAGTGAGAACCTCTATCAGGGAGTACAACTGCAGAGAATAAAATTAAGAAAAGAGCAACAATGAAGCATCTGTGTCAATATACGGAGGAAAGAGGATTGTGTTGACAAGGCAGCAGGACTCGACACCTGGTTTTCATCCTAAGGAATGTAACACAAGGGAAAATGACTCTAGAGAAAGACAAGGCACTAGCGATCATATGGTACTAAACTTTGAATAAATGAAGGAAGAGACAAGCAAAAAGTAAGATTACAGGAGAAGAGACTATGAGGAAGAAGAAATACGATAGAGGGAAAAACAGAAGTGGGTGAACATTCAAAACGAGAAACAATGACAAGGTAACAATGGCAACACAAGGCAAAACATTGGTAAGATTAAACAAAGCGATGATAATAAAGACAAGAAATAAGCAAATAAATGAAGAGAAATTAAAAGACAGTTTGAAAAAAAAATATAATTGCATGAGTCTAAATTAGAGCCACATAAAAAATAAGATGACTGAATATGATCGAGTGGTACAGTTGAAGGCTGGAATATGATCAACTGATACAGCTGTAGAACTGTAATATGATCAACTGATACAGCTGTAGAACTGTAATATGATCAACTGATACAGCTGTAGAACTGGAATATGATCAACTGATACAGCTGTAGAACTGGAATATGATCAACTGATACAGCTGTAGAACTGGAATATGATCAACTGATACAGCTGTAGAACTGTAATATGATCAACTGATACAGCTGTAGAACTGGAATATGATCAACTGATACAGCTGTAGAACTGGAATATGATCAACTGATACAGCTGTAGAACTGGAATATGATCAACTGATACAGCTG
The DNA here is from genome assembly GCA_009830355.1 of Cherax destructor. Classification (NCBI taxonomy): domain Eukaryota; kingdom Metazoa; phylum Arthropoda; class Malacostraca; order Decapoda; family Parastacidae; genus Cherax; species Cherax destructor. The sequence goes on along the minus strand of WNWK01010687.1, from coordinate 58,169 downwards.
TAGAACTGTAATATGATCAACTGATACAGCTGTAGAACTGTAATATGATCAACTGATACAGCTGTAGAACTGGAATATGATCAACTGATACAGCTGTAGAACTGGAATATGATCAACTGATACAGCTGTAGAACTGGAATATGATCAACTGATACAGCTGTAGAACTGGAATATCATCAACTGATACAGCTGTAGAACTGGAATATGATCAACTGATACAGCTGTAGAACTGGAATATCATCAACTGATACAGCTGTAGAACTGGAATATGATCAACTGATACAGCTGTAGAACTGGAATATCATCAACTGATACAGCTGTAGAACTGGAATATCATCAACTGATACACCTGTAGAAGGTTATAGTAGTACTCACAGAGATGTATGAAAAGATCTTAGAACACTAGTATTTCTGTCGCTTCGTGATCCGAGAACGTATCCCCGTAAAGTGTAGCCCCAGCTCCCTCTACCTCAATGAATACGACAGGAATATTACAGTTCGTCAAAGATTTTTTTATATGTAGTTAAGTATTAGCGTTTAAGAACTGAAGCGATTCAAATGAGGTATTCATAAGTTATCATATGGTCACTAATATCCAAAGTTCTTTAATAATATTGCAAATGAAGATTCGTACAACCCTAAGCTAATTCAGACCTTCCACAAAGAAAGTTTTACCTGAGACCAGGTTGAGTTTGTTTGACCTGTGATTCACATGTGATCGTTCCGAGAGTTTTACCATAAAGTGTGACCAAGTGATAGCCTGAGGTTAGAGATTCGAATGATCTTCAAGTGTGACCTTCCAGTGTGATTATCAAGTGTGACGTTTGAGTAAAACGTTAAATGTGACCTTCAAGTTTGACTAAGTTTTACCTGTGACTCGCCTGCGACCGTTTTAAGAGCTTTACATTCAAATGTCACCTGCAGGTGAAGTTTCAAGTGTGAACCTTGAGAGAGAGAAACTCTTTTAAGGTGTTGGTGATAACCAAGTGAACGTCTTCGTTAAATGTATCCTTAATTCCAGCAGATAAATCCCTCACCGGCAGTATGTGACGAAGACTTCAGATGAGCAATAGATTTGCTTTCGTTGTCGAGAGGTCCCTACTACTAAATACAAAGCCTCCACAGGCAAGCCAGAAGGTAAATGAAAATAGTCCAGAACTGGACTATCTCTGGATGGGAGGCTGACTCAAAAAGAAAACTGGAATCAGGAAGTGTGGTCGTTAGTCAAGGACCGATAATTGTTCCACTTCTAAATCGACATGATGGGACTGTCTCTATTAGCAGTCTATTAGCAGTCTATTAGCTGAACACTATGCTGCCAGGATGCAGGTCCCTCATCCAGTAAGGGAACCTCCTTTGTTAACCGAAAGAATTGTGCCGAAGTTGTCATTGGTGACAATAAGTCAGGATGAAGTATATCTCCTCCTTAAATCTCTGGACCAAAACAAAAATTGTGGGTCTAGATAATGTGAGCAAATGATTACTGAGTAGAATCACCTCTAATTTGCATCTATCAGCACTGCCCAGCACAGTTTAAATGGCGTCTTTGTGGAAGAGGAGAACAGCAATTACAGACCAGTGTAACTCTTGTCAATCACTGGCAAGATTCTTGAGGCAATAATTTCACTGCAAATGGCAGGTTTTTTTTCCTACCACTCGCTTCTTTGTGACCGCCAATATGGCTTCTTAAAAGGTTGCTTTTTTACTGCTCTGCTGTTAAGCCTCTTCACTGTGTGGCACCAGTCACTGGATGAATCCAAGATAAGCTAGGTAGAAGCATTTGACATTGTTGGCACTTTCTACCGAGTATGGCACCAGGGACCCTTGCAGAAACTGCAAGAACTAGTTAACCGGTTTCCCCAAATTCCTTGTTCACGAATATATTAATTTTTTTTTTAATTCTTTGGTTCAAATACAGACCCTTGTGGCTCCCAACTTGAGACATCCTCCCATTCAGACATTTTTTCCTCTTATAACTGTTATCATTTTCCTCTTAAATAAAAAATCTCTCATCCACTGTAATAATTTACCTTTAAGTTCTCCAATAAAATACAGTTTTCAAGTAAGTCTTTCATGAGGAACTTTTTGAAAAGCTTTCTTAAAGCCTTTGCAAATACAATCTGCCCATTCATTTCTTTCCTGAACAATTTCCGTAACTCTGTCATAATAACTTAAAAAATTGATATACATGAATGTGAAGACTGAAAAACAAATTGTTTACCAATTAGCATGTTATCTACTCAGACATAAATCTACTTTAACGACTTTTCCAATAATTTTAGAACAACACTTGTCAAGAAAACCGGTCTGTAGTTAAAAGCAACTTCCCAGTCACTTTTATATAGAGGCAGCAACACACCGTCAATGAGAGGCAGCAACACACCATCAATTGAGTTTTAAATACTTGGACAATATGTAACATCTTCCACATGTTTGATAATTTACCTTCATGTAATGAAATCCTAAAAACTTTCCAAAGTGGATAACATAACACATCTACACATTCTTTTAAGACCCAAGGTGGTATCCCCTCCGGTCCTATAGCTTATCAGCTTCATCTTTAGTTATTTCAATATTCTTTAAATCAGTAATCTGTCCAGGACTAAAATCTCCTACATGAAAAATATCTTCCTCTGTGAACAAACTTTCTAATCAATACTTTACACATTTCCTCTTCCACCTCAGTCATTTTTATCATCGTCATTTAATCTTTGTAGTTTGTTTTTAACATTTAGTTTACTTTTTACAATTATTATAATCAAAACCAAGCGCTAAACCCACTATTACATTTTACAAACTTAAATAAAAGGTTTGGTTCTACCTTATAATTGGCTACTATTTGTTTTTCAAAATTTCTTTCTTCCTCTCTCTTTTTACATTTGTATATTCATTTCTAGCCTCCCTGAATCTTTGATGAGTTCTTGACTGGTCCGCTTTCTATATTGCTTCCAAAACCCTTTCTTTTTTCTCATTGCTTTCCCACACTTTTCATGACACCATTCTTTTTTTATTCCATCTTATATACTTATTTGGAATAAACTGCTTAATTACATTTTCACATTTACTACAGAACTCTTTATTCAGATTTGTATCTCTTTTGTAGTATATTGCTCCATTTAATTTCTCTAAAATACTGTTTAAAAATTTTCTTTCTTATAATATAATCTTTCCTGTTTATGAAATTCTTTCTCGTAAGTCATATTTCACTGCATATATATTATTTCCTATGGAACACAATCACTCTTTTCAAGTGGGTTTAAGTGGTTTATGTTGAAAGTTTCCTCCCTCGTTCCAGTAAATATTAAATTTAATATTGATGGTGTGTTGCTGCCTCTCATTGATGGTGTGTTGCTGCCTCTCATTGATGGTGTGTTGCTGCCTCTCATTGACGGTGTGTTGCTGCCTCTCATTGACGGTGTGTTGCTGCCTCTCATTGATGGTGTGTTGCTGCCTCTCATTGATGGTGTGCTGCTGCCTCTCATTGACGGTGTGTTGCTGCCTCTCATTGACGGTGTGTTGCTGCCTCTCATTGATGGTGTGTTGCTGCCTCTCATTGACGGTGTGTTGCTGCCTCTCATTGACGGTGTGTTGCTGCCTCTCATTGACGGTGTGTTGCTGCCTCTCATTGACGGTGTGTTGCTGCCTCTCATTGACGGTGTGTTGCTGCCTCTCATTGACGGTGTGTTGCTGCCTCTCATTGACGGTGTGTTGCTGTCTCTCATTGATGGTGTGTTGCTGCCTCTCATTGACGGTGTGTTGCTGCCTCTCCTTGATGGTGTGTTGCTGCCTCTCATTGACAGTGTGTTGCTGCCTCTCATTGACGGTGTGTTGCTGCCTCTCACTGACGGTGTGTTGCTGCCTCTCATTGACGGTGTGTTGCTGCCTCTCATTGACGGTGTGTTGCTGCCTCTCATTGACGGTGTGTTGGTGCCTCTCATTGATGGTGTGTTGGTGCCTCTCATTGACGGTGTGTTGCTGCCTCTCATTGATGGTGTGTTGCTGCCTCTCATTAATAGTGTTGGTGCCTCTCATTGACGGTGTGTTGCTGCCTCTCATTGACGGTGTGTTGGTGCCTCTCATTGACGGTGTGTTGCTGCCTCTCATTGACGGTGTGTTGCTGCCTCTCATTGACGGTGTGTTGCTGCCTCTCACTGACGGTGTGTTGCTGCCTCTCATTGACGGTGTGTTGCTGCCTCTCATTGACGGTGTGTTGCTGCCTCTCATTGACGGTGTGTTGCTGCCTCTCATTGACGGTGTGTTGCTGCCTCTCATTGACGGTGTGTTGCTGCCTCTCATTGACGGTGTGTTGCTGCCTCTCATTGACGGTGTGTTGCTGCCTCTCACTGACGGTGTGTTGCTGCCTCTCATTGACGGTGTGTTGCTGCCTCTCATTGACGGTGTGTTGCTGCCTCTCATTGACAGTGTGTTGCTGCCTCTCATTGACGGTGTGTTGCTGCCTCTCATTGACGGTGTGTTGCTGCCTCTCATTGACGGTGTGTTGCTGCCTCTCATTGACGGTGTGTTGCTGCCTCTCATTGACGGTGTGTTGCTGCCTCTCATTGACGGTGTGTTGCTGCCTCTCATTGACGGTGTGTTGCTGCCTCTCACTGACGGTGTGTTGCTGCCTCTCATTGACGGTGTGTTGCTGCCTCTCATTGACGGTGTGTTGCTGCCTCTCATTGACAGTGTGTTGCTGCCTCTCATTGACGGTGTGTTGCTGCCTCTCATTGACGGTGTGTTGCTGCCTCTCATTGACGGTGTGTTGCTGCCTCTCATTGACGGTGTGTTGCTGCCTCTCATTGATGGTGTGTTGCTGCCTCTCATTGACGGTGTGTTGCTGCCTCTCATTGATGGTGTGTTGCTGCCTCTCATTGACGGTGTGTTGCTGCCTCTCATTCCAGTTGCTTCATGGAATGAGAACATTTATTGATCATTTACTTGCAGTTTGAGCCTCACTGGCTGTCCACTTTATTCTTTATAGTTAAATCATGCAAGCACATTGACGTTTTCCTTATCAGGGTCACTCATCAATAGTTTCCTAAGAATATTACGTAATTCCTCATTCAGTCTATCTCACTCTTCTCTTTCCTAAGTATTATTAACATTTACCACTAAGAGTCATCTTTATGTCATACTTTTATCACCAAAATTTTCAATATTTTCAGTATTTTGGATTTCAGTTTTGCATAACCTGAAGAGAAACTTTACCAACATTGCCAATTGTCTTCGTTTCTTCCCAACTCTTTCCTCTCCAGTTTGGTTTATTACACTAACTAAATTAGGTTTCGTATCATGTATATTATCCCTAAGTTCTAATCTCCTTGATATTACTCCATCTTTATTAATATATATCATATTATCAAAACTAAGCACTAAACCACCAAGGTCTATATTAGTATATAAAATCTTAATTATTGTTATTATAATAAAAAAAGAAGCGCTAAACCTACAAGGGTCATACAGCGCAGAATATAAAGTCTTAAAAAATGTATTAGTCTCATTGTTGAGCTTTCTTTTCTACTTGTTTCAACATTATTTTCGTCTATCTTGTGGTCGTTTCTTTGAAGAAAAAAAATTGACTTGTTTGTACGGCCTTTTTACTCTGAAATAAAACTTCTTCCTTCTACCTTCATTCAGCCTCTTAACAGTGTTCATGGAATCTTTTATTTTCACCCTATCCTACTATCAAAGTTCTCGTCTTCTTTGAATATCCTTATAGCTTTCCAATTCCTTGGTGTCCTATTTTTTTTGTTTAATTTGTGTAAATGATATTTACAGCGGCCTACGATTATTTGTCATCTCATTCAATTCGGGATTTTAGTTCCTTGTCAACACTGCCACAACCAATAACAGTTTTCTCTCTCATCAAGAGCGTCCCTCAACTTAGTTATGTACAATCTCGTTTTTAATTTCTTAACTAAAATGGACTTTAGCAGTAAATCCTTTAACTATTACGGCGCTGCAGGGAAGAGGTTGTAAGGTCGGTGGCGACTGCTAAAGGTTGTGTAACAAATGTTTGCTGTCAAGACGTGAGTGAAGGAGTGTCAAAGATGGGGCCGTCAGCGAGGAGGGAAGATAAAGTAAGGGTGTTAGTGACGACGTCGAATGTAAATTTTGCGAGCTCTCTGATAGAATATGGCGAACTGAAACTGGAACCTGACAATTCGCAAAGAATGGAACTGGGCGCCTCTCAACGAGATACCCATGAGTGAGACGTGTGTGCCCGAGGGCAGAGGGAATGGGTAGTCTCTCAACCCCGGCATCGATGATAAGAAGACCAGGATCCTAAACTCGGCTTGATAGTGTAATTTGTTATGAATCAATTCAGACCAACGTTGTTGCCAATAGTTACGACGGTAGCTAGAGATTACAGCAAAATAACCTGAGAATGGAATACTTCTATGAAACTAGAAGGTCAGTTTTGTTCCAAGATGCGAAAAAGTCAGTCGACTAACACCCAGGTACCCATTTTACTGATGGGTGAACATAGACAACCGGTGTAAGGAAATACGTTCGATGTTTCCACCCCTTCTCTGGGAATCGAACCCGGACTTCACCGTATGAAGCGAGAGCTTTTGCCACCAGGTCACGGTTATTTCCTTCTCAATATTATCTTTAGCAAGAGAATTCCTGATATAACACCTCTCTCTCTCCTTCATTACCTCAGCTTTCTCACTTAATGTCTTCTACAGTTTCTCCAATAACTAAAACCCCTGATGTGCTAAATCTATTTCAACTTCAAATTTGGAATCAGCATGCTGCTCATATTGCATAAAAAAAACTACATTTATTTCAGTAGTAGACCGAATATATTTTTCGATTACATAGTGTTATCAGTGTTTATCTATTACCTCCCCCCCCCTCCCAAAAAAAAGGCTTTTAAATCTATTTAATTTGTTTGAAGTTGCACTTTCCTTGTTTAATTTTTCTATTAAGCTTTGCCTTAACAGAAGTTGTTCAATTTTAGTCATTCTGTTCATCCATGCAACGGTTTTCTTGTGTGCAGGTGCATCAGCATGGCTGGGCTTACACTGGCTACCCTCCGTCATATTAAATACGTTATTCATAACACAGAATATGATCCGCGTTAATAATTTCCTTATATTTTAGGGGCGACCACTCACAAAAACTCACTACAAAGCAAGCACGGTCTTTTTTTCCAGGGTGAGGTGGCTGACGTCTGTCTTCTTCTGTGTGTGTGAAAAATATACAAGTCTGTGACCATTGTCAGCTTCAGATTTAGCTCTCAGTTACCAGAACCTGCCACGTGAAGGCCTGTGTCGATGTGTGTGTGTGTGTACTCACCTAGTTGTGGTTGCAGGGGTCGCGTCAAAGCTCCTGGCCCCACCCCTTCACTGGTCGCTACTAGGTCACTCTTCCTGCTCCATGAGCTTTATCATACCTCTTCTTAAAGCTATGTATGGATCCTGCCTCCACTACATCACTTCCCAGACTATTCCACTTCCTGACAAATCTGTGACTGAAGAAATACTTCCTAACATCCCTGTGATTCATCTGAGTCTTCAACTTCCAACTGTGACCCCTTGTTGCTGTGTCTCATCTCTAGAACATCCTGTCTCCGTCCACCTTGTCGATTCCTCTCAGTATTTTATATATCGTTATCATATCCCCCCTATCTCTCCTGTCCTCAAGTGTCGTGAGGTCGATTTTCCTTAGCCTCTCCTCGTAGGACATGCCCCTTAGCTCCGGGACTAGTCTTGTTGGAAACCTTTGCACTTTCTCTAATTTCCTTACGTGCTTGGCTAGGTGTGGGTTCCAAACTGGTCGGAATAGCATTCCGACATATTGATATGTCGGAATGCTATTCTTAGGTTTGATAGGTGCCCGTATGCTATAGCAGTTATTTGGTTAATGTGCGCCTCAGATGTGCCCGGTGTTATACTTGCTCCAAAATCCGTTTCCTTGAGTGAGGTTTGTGGTCTCTGGTCCCCTAGACTGTACTCCGTCTGCGGTCTTCCTTGCCCTTCCCCAATCTTCATGACTTTGCACTTGGTGGGATTGAACTCCAGGAGCCAGTTTCTGGACCAGGCCTGTAGCTGTCCAGATCCCTGTGTAGTTTTGCCTGGTCTTCGTCAGACTGAATTCTTCTCATCAACTTCACATCATCTGCAAACAGGGACACTACTGAGTCTATTCCTTGTCATGTCGTTCACATATACCAGAAACAGCACCGGGCATGGGACTGAACCCTGTGGAACCCAGTTCGTCACAGGCGCCCACTCTGACACCTCGTCACGTACCATGACTCGCTGTTGTCTTCCCGACAGGTCTTCCCTGATCCATTGTAGTGCCTTTCCTGTTATCCCTTCCTGGTTCTACAGCTTTTGCACTAATCTCGTGTGTGGCACTGTGTCAAACGCCTTCTTACAGTCCAAGAAAACGCAATCTACCAACCCCTCTCTCTTTTGTCTTACTGCTGTCACCTTGTCATAGAACTCAAGTAGGTCTGTGACATAAGATTTCCTGTCCTTGAAACTGTGCTGGCCGTCGTTGATAAGCTCATTCCTTTCCAGGTGCTCCACTACTCTTCTCCTGATAATCTTCTCCATGACTTTGCATACTATACATGTCAGTGACACTGGTGTGTAGTTTAGTGCTTCATGTCTGTCTCCTTTTTTAAAAATTGGGAATACATTTGCTGTCTTCCATTCCTCAGGTAGTCGCCGTTTCGATAGATGTGTTTAAAATTGTTGTTAGTGGTATACACACAGTGCCTCTGCTCCCTCTCTCAGGACCCATGGAGAGATGTTATCCGGCCCCATCGCCTTTGAGGTATCTAGCTTACTTATCAGCCTCTTCACTTCTTCCTCGGTTGTATGTACTGTGCCCAACACTTGATGGTGTACCCCACCTCTCCGTCTTTCTGGAGTCCCTTCTGTCTCCTCTGTGATCACTTCTTTGAATCTCATGTTGAGCTCCTCACATACTTCTCGGTCGTTTCTTGTGATCTCCCCTCCTTCCTTCGTCAGCCTGATTACCTGGTCCTTGACCGTTGTTTTCCTCCTGATGTGGCTGTACAACAGCTTCGGGTCAGATTTGGCTTTCGCTTCTGTCATTTTCGTTTTGTCGTTGGGCCTCCCTTCTTACCTGTGCATATTCGTTTCTGGCTCTACGACTGCTCTCCTTATTCTCCTGGGTCCTTTGCCTTCTATACTTCTTCCATTCTCTAGCACACTTGGTTTTGGCCTCTCTACACCTTTGGGTGAACCAAGGGTTCATCCTGGCTTTCTCGTTATTTCTGTTATCCTTGGGTACAAACCTCTCCTCAGCTTCCTTGCATATTGTTGTCAAATATTCCATGATTTCATTTACTGACTTTCCTGCCAGTGCTCTGTCCAACTGAGCCTCGTGCAAGAAATTCTTCATGTCTGTGTAGTTCCCTCTCTTGTAGTTTGGATTAATTCGTCCTGCCCTTTCTGCTTCCCTCTCCACTTTTAACTCAGAACCACGTGGTCGCTGGCCCCAAGGGGTCTTTCATATGTAATGTCCTCTATATCTGCACTACTCAAGATGAATACTAGGTCCAGTCTTGCTGGTTCATCCTCTCTTCTCTCTCTGGTAGTGTCCCTCACGTGTTGGTACAAGAGGTTTACCAGTACCACCTCCATCATCTTAGCCCTCCACGTTTCTGGGCCCAGATGTGGCTCCAGGTACTCCCAGTTAATTTCCTTGTGATTGAAGTCACCCACAATCAGCAGCCCTTCTGGCCACTTCAGCCAGTGTGTCAACCATAGCTCTGTTTCTCTCTTCATATTTTTACCTTGTCCTCCTGCTGTCCTGTGGTTTACCTGGAGTTTGCATGAAGTTATACATCACTGCAATTACCATCTTGGGACCTCCAGACTGAAATGTTCCTATTATGTAGTCTCTTGCTTCTCCTCTGTGTGTGTGCGCGTTTGTGGGTGTGTGTGTGTTTGTGGGTGTATGTGTGTGTGTGTGTTTGTGGGTGTGTGTGAGTGTGTCTGTGTGTGCGTATCTGTGTGCCTTTTTCCAGTGCACACTGTATACAGTAAAAGTTAATAATCTTATCAAGGGATTAGAATATCATTGACTGGTGATGTACAGGTTATATACAGCGTTAATAGCCCTCCAGTAGTCGACAAACTTTAATCTCTGCAAACAAACAAGAATTCACAAAAGTACTACCTGGTTAAGAAGTTTTTTACCATTTTTCACTCTCGTAGCAGAGTAATGAGAGTCGTAGCTCTCGTCAGAGGGGTCGCAGGTTTAACTCACGCCATTCACTAAATTGTGAAGTTTCACATGTGCCAAACTTGTTCCACTTGAGAGGTTGCATTGGACTAAGCTGATATACTACAATTGTGACTTGTTATGCTGGCTTGTGTGACGGTGAGTGAAAGTGAGGGTGAGAGTGAAGGTGACACAGAATGAGATCCTATGTGATGAAGATCATTCCAACTTTCCTTATGTATTTAGGGCTGCTGGGGTTCAACCTCAGTTTTTCAGAGTAACGTTCCCACTGCCACTATTCTTGTCCCACTGCCACTATTCTTGTCCCACTGCCACTATTCTTGTCCCATTGTCACTGTTCTTGTCCCACTATCACTGTTATTGTCCCACTGCCACTGTTCCTGTCCCACTGTCACTGTTCCTGTCCCACTGCCACTGTTCTTGTCCTATTGTCACTGTTCTTGTCCCATTGTCACTGTTCTTATCCCACTGCCATTGTTCTTGTCCCATTGCCACTGTTCTTGTCCCACTGTCGCTGTTCTTGTCCCACTGTCACTGTTCTTGTCCCACTGCCACTGTTCTTGTCCCACTGCTACTGTTCTTGTCCCACTGCCATTGTTCTTGTCCCATTGCCACTGTTCTTGTCCCACTGTCGCTGTTCTTGTCCCACTGTCATTGTTCTTGTCCCACTGCCACTGTCCTTGTCCCACTGCTACTGTTCTTGTCCCACTGTCACTGTTATTGTCCCACTGCCACTGTTCTTGTCCCACTGTCACTGTTCTTGTCCCACTGTCACTGTACGTAAGATTGGTGTCAGCTCCTCGAAATTTAAGGAGCTGGTTCTAGGTTTAGAACTCATGTCTGTCAAGTTCTGTTAGGTAAATGCAGGAGGGCGCACGCACGCACACACACACGCACACGCACACACACACACGCACACGTACACACACACACAAATGAGTCAAAGTAATGTTAGGAAGTATTTCTGCAGTCACAGAGTTGTCAGGAAGTGGAATAGTCAGGCAAGTGAAGTAGTGGAGGCAGGAAACATACATAGCTTTAAGACGAGGTATGATAAAGCTCATGGAGCAGGGATAGAGAGGACCTAGTAGCGATCAGTGAAGAGGCGGGGCCAGGAGCTGAGTCTCAACCCCTGCAACCACAAATAGGTGAGTACACACACACACACACACATACACAATTTTTGTCTACGGCCTCCAAGAAGTCGAAGGGGATACCCATGATAAAAGATAACAGGAGAAAAAAACGATTGAAGGTATCATGAAAGCAATAGGTGAAGGTGACATGACCCAGGTGACAAATTTTCGGAGAATTGGGTGGTTTACAAGGGGAAGAGAACGGCCTCTCAAAGTAATTTTCAAGGCAGAATCAGCTCGATCCATGATCCTGCAGGAGAAAGCACGACAGAGAGAATTGGGAGTAACAGAGTGTGTACCTCGATCGGGACAGAACACAAGAGGAAAGGATGTTGATGAAAGAGAGGATACAAAGACGAAAGGAGGAACGAGAGGAAATGACCAAGAAGAGCTAAGGAACCCAGACCCAGGTAGAAAGGCAGACACCCTCCAGAAACACCCGCAGAAAGACTCAAACAACGACAACCCCAAGGCAACTGAACAAATTAAACCAACACACACACTGTCCCCACCCCCCATCATAAAGCCCACCCCTACAGCAACCCCCAACCCCTACAGCAACCCCTACCCCTACAGGAACCTCCACCCCTACAGCAACCCCTCCCCTACAGCAACCCCAGCCCTACAGCAACCCCCACCCCTACAGCAACACCCACTCCTTTTGTACCCACCCCTACAGTAACCCCCACCCCTACAGCAACCCCTACAGGCACTCTGCCCCCACCCCATCACAAACCCCACCCCCACCGCTACACCCCCATAGGCCCCGCCAGCTCCCTCGAACCCCAATATTCCCCCAGGACCACAGTTTTAGAAACGAAGTTGAAGGTTTGGTACACAAACACGGATGGAATAACGAATGAATATGAGGAGTGGAATGAAAGAATCAATGAGAAGTCCCCAGACATCATAGCAGTCGCAGAAACGAAACTCACTGATATTCCACTGGGATATCAGATCCTGAGGAAAGATAGAAGGAGTAGAGGGGGAGGAGGGGTTGCACTGCTCGTAAGGAACCAATGGAGATTTGAGGAAATGGAAGGCATGGACGTGATTAGTGAAAGGGACTACATAGTAGGTACAATTCAGTTAAGATAAGATAAGATAAGATTTCTTCGGATTTTTAACCCCGGAGGGTTAGCCACCCAGGATAACCCAAGAAAGTCAGTGCGTCATCGAGGACTGTCTGTCTTATTTCCATTGGGGTCCTTAATCTTGTCCACCAGGATGCGACCCACACCAGTCGACTAACAACCCAGGTACCTATTTGCTGCTAGGTGAACATGACAACAGGTGTAAGGAAACACGTCGAAATGTTTCCACCCGCCGGGAATCGAACCCGGGCCCTCCATGTGTGAAGTGAGAGCTCAAGCCACCAGACCACCACCAGCCATTGCAGTGATGCATAACCCACCACAGAACAGCAGAAGGCCAAGAGAGGAATATGAAGAGAGCAACAGAGCAATGGTGAACGCACTGGCTGAGGTGGCAAGAAGAGCTCACTCGAGCAGAGCAAAATTACTGGTTATGGGCGACTTCAACCACAGGGAGATCGATTGAGAAAATCTGGAGCCACATGGGGGTCCAGAAACCTGGAGAAGCAAGATGATGGATGTGGTACTGGAAAACCTTATGCACCAACATGTCAGGGACACTACCAGAGAGAGAGGAAAGGACGAACCAGCAAGGCTGAACCTCGTGTTCACCATGAGCAGCTCAGACATTGAGAACATCACATATGAGAGGCCACTGGGAGCCAGTGACCATGTGGTTCTGAGCTTTGAGTACATAGTAGAGTTACAAGTGGAGACAACAACAGGAGTTGAAAGAGAAAAGCCAAACTATAAAAGATGGGACTACACAGGTATGAGGAACTTCCTGCAGGAGGTTCAGTGAGACAGAGACATGGAAGGAAAGTCACTAAACGAAATGATAGAATACGTAACAACAAAATGCAAGGAAGCAGAGGAAAGGTTTGTTCCCAAGGGCAACAGAAATAATGGGAAGTCCAGAACGAGCCCTTGGTTTACCCAAAGGTGTCGTGTCAGTATCATAAATACACTTGTGTAGTGTATTAGAATCTTCCTAGCTTTACATAGCTGGTCCCTTTGCGTGTGACGTCAGACGCTTGTGTGCATGTGTATGCCCAGAGACAGGCGTCGGCCTCACTACGCCATAGACCTACAACTGGACAGGAGGTGCTGGGTTACTATTCCTCTCTCACGTAATATATCTACTCCACCATCCATCCGTGAGTTTACTTCATACCCATATTTATCTCTCCCAATACCCACACGACAAGTGGTGCCAGCGGAGGGCCCGTAATTTCTATCGATTACGGTGTTATAGAGAGATAGAATTCTACAAGCCAGCAAACAGCCTATGTGCCTCCAGAGACCACGCTACCAGCTCTCAACATCCAAGCAGGGAGTCAACAATATCTACTATATCTCCTGGTCAGCTAAGTGCCTCATCTGTTAATTTGTTAAAACCTATGAGGGGATGACCCGGGTTTTGCAAATTCTGAACGAGTAAGCCAGTCTGTGAGAGAGACAAAAGTACCCAAGCCACCCACCAGTTACGTCAGACTAGGCTTAAGCCAGCTTCTACCTTGCTGTGCTAATTGTTACAAGATTCCAAGCCAGTCAACCTGTGGAAAGTTTTAGTAACTCGGAAAGCCAGCAAGCCAACCCAGCTGAGAAGTAAGCCAGCCACGTGAGTTCACGCATTTATATCGTCCTTGTACTGCAGTGTATCGCTGTTCTGAGTGATAATACCATCCCTGTGGTATCCTGGGTTATTCAAGCCACCCTGGGTTAAATTCACGTGCTTTTTATAAACGGCGTAAGCCACAGGCGCACGCGACCAGCCGCGCGGGGACACCCACGCTCAACCTTACCGCCATCAACCACGTGAGCCTGCCCACCCCCACACAAAGCATCAAGTGTGGATAATTTCACCCTTAACTGGGTCCTGCAAGCAGTTTATTGGCTACGAATCGAGTCGAGCGTCCTGAGTGTGTTTCTTCTGAGCTGTTTTGTGCCAACTTTATTAAAGCCTAGATTCGTAGTTCACCGTGTATTGCACAAATTCTCCAAGTTCTCCACGAGTGGACCAGACGACATCATTCTCGACCACCACCACCCTAATCAACGCTTCAGTCAACGTTTTACAGCCTAGAGACAATCACTGTGTTGTTTTATTTTTCAGATAGCGGTCAGTGAAGAGGCGGGGCCAGGAGCTGAGTCTTGACCTCTGCAACCACAATTAGGTGAGTACACACACACACACAGATTGACTCATATGTCTTGTTGGTTGATGACGTGAAACTAATGAGAAGTATACAAACTGAAGAGAATAGATAGATTCTTCAGGTAGTCCTGAACAAACTGCAAGAATGATCCAAGAAGTGGTTACTGGAGTTTAATTCTGGCGGCCAGAGACGAAATACAGCTTGAGAGGGACAACTACAAGTATCGCTAGACGATAAAGATCTTGGAGTGAACATCACGCCCAGCATATCGGCAGAGCACATTAAAATTAAAAAAAAAATCTTATGAAACTGACTCCTAGGTGGAAAAAACTCTCGCTTCACACGGTGAGGGTCCGGGTTCGATTCCCGGCGAAGGGGTAGAAACATTGAACGTATTTCCTTACACCTGTTGTCTATGTTTACCCATCAGTAAAATGGGTACCTGGGTGTTAGTCGACTGGTATGGGTCGCAGCCTGGGACAAAACTGACCTAATTTGCCCGAAATGCTCTGCATAACAAGCGGCTTTCTATATAGTAGTACGTCATTGATGTCAGCTAGGCCTGTATACCTTGTACATGTACTTGTAGTAATCGGCACGACATATTTATTTATATATATATATATATATATATATATATATATATATATATATATATATATATATATATATATATATATATATATATATATATATATATATAATGTTGTGCCGATTAGGTAAAACTTGCGATTTTGGCTTAAATAGCAACGCTCATCTTGCCATACAAGACAACGGAAATTTGTATATGCAATAATTTCGCAAAATCATTCTGAACCTAACGAAAAATATATTTCATTGTGTTTGTTTATTATTAAATTATTGTAAACGTATCTAAAATATATTTAGTGTGGTTAGGCTAAATTTAATTGCGCTTGTTGTAATAAGGTTAGGCAGGTTTTCAAAGTTTCTTTTGGTACAAAAATATAAATTTTTACATTAACATAAATGAAAAATATATCTTTAAACGTATAAGAGAAATTTTAGAAAGGACTTAATTTTAAATGAGTTCTTGCTAATTGACCAGTTTTACCTAATCGGCACGATATATATATATATATATATATATATATATATATATATATATATATATATATATATATATATATATATATATATATATATATATATATATCGCGCAATGTACGAGTTCACAAGATTAAGATAACCATAGCACTAAAATATGCTATCCAAGAAAGATACAATATTGTGAAACAGTAGTCAACACCTTGACCAACCAGAACAAACATGGTGCAATAATAGTGACTATCAAAGACACACAGGACACACACAGGTTCTGAAATGAAAGTCCTAGTAACTGTCTAGGCAGTGTAATTCATGCCCCAACTGTGGCAGTACACAGAAATGAAGAGAAAAGAATGAGCCAGCCAGCAGCAGCATTTCCACACTGAACTAGTGCCAAGTAATGACACATCCAGAGAGGTAGGTCCACTCTAGACAATTTCCAAGATTCTGAGGGACTGAATAATGCCATACAGACGTGACACAGGTGAGAAGGCCATGCCCCCTACTGAGCCCGACCAATAGGGTAAAAAATAAATGGGAAAGTCAAAACGCAGATTTCATTTTGTTAACCTGGCCAGTTGTAAAGTCCATACCACCCTCAACAAAACAAACTTCGCAACATAAATAATGCAGATCCTACACAACACAACTCTGCAAAGAATGACAACAGCATAAATTTTATATTAGACAAAAATATCTCTTACACAAGAAAAATAACTTACAAATATAACAATCATACACACAAATATATACCGTAATCTTCGGAGAACAAGACTCTCTGGTGTCAAGGACGCTCCCCCCAATTCTGACTGCCTAAATTTTGGTACTGTTATGTTAAGCCGGAGGCATTACGTGTAAACACACGCGTGTTGATGGTTCCTTCTATGGATGTTTACTACTGACGCAGCTGACACAGGGGTGCCAAATTAAATTTTCAAATAGCGCCAAAAATAAGCTAAATTTACATGAAACATCACCAAAAAAGCGGTAATACTATTAGTTACATTAATATTATTATGGGGAGCACTAAATCCATAGGGGTTATACAACGCCTGTGGGGGAGGGGGGTAGTGGAAGGCACTGGGGATCAGTTCAGGGAACTGGGGCGCAGATTAAATTCCCTAGATCAAAATCCCCTCATCAGTATCAAGGAACCTTCCTATTAGTTACAAAAGTAGCACATTATGCATTGCTCTCACTGACCAGTATACAGGCAGTTATTCTAGATATGCTAAATCCCAATCAACCATCTCTTCCTCAGTGTGTGGAGCTGCTTCATGTTGGCGTCTCATCCTCAGTGTGTGGAGCTGCTTCATGTTGGCGTCTCTTCCTCAGTGTGTGGAGCTGCTTCATGTTGGCGTCTCTTCCTCAGTGTGTGGAGCTGCTTCATGTTGGCGTCTCTTCCTCAGTGTGTGGAGCTGCTTCGTGTTGCCGTCTCTTCCTCAGTGTGTGGAGCTGCTTCATGTTGGCGTCTCATCCTCAGTGTGTGGAGCTGCTTCGTGTTGCCGTCTCTTCCACAGTGTGTGGAGCTGCTTCATGTTGCCGTCTCTTCCTCAGTGTGTGGAGCTGCTTCATGTTGCCGTCTCTTCCTCAGTGTGTGGAGCTGCTTCGTGTTGCCGTCTCTTCCACAGTGTGTGGAGCTGCTTCATGTTGGCGTCTCTTCCTCAGTGTGTGGAGCTGCTTCATGTTAGCGTCTCTTCCTCAGTGTGTGGAGCTGCTTCAGGTTGCCGTCTCTTCCTCAGTGTGTGGATGTGGAGCTGCTTCATGTTGGCGTCTCTTCCTCAGTGTGTGGAGCTGCTTCATGTTGGCGTCTCTTCCTCAGTGTGTGGAGCTGCTTCATGTTGGCGTCTCTTCCTCAGTGTGTGGAGCTGCTTCGTGTTGCCGTCTCTTCCACAGTGTGTGGAGCTGCTTCGTGTTGCCGTCTCTTCCTCAGTGTGTGGAGCTGCTTCATGTTGGCGTCTCATCCTCAGTGTGTGGAGCTGCTTCGTGTTGCCGTCTCTTCCACAGTGTGTGGAGCTGCTTCATGTTGCCGTCTCTTCCTCAGTGTGTGGAGCTGCTTCATGTTGGCGTCTCTTCCTCAGTGTGTGGAGCTGCTTCGTGTTGCCGTCTCTTCCACAGTGTGTGGAGCTGCTTCATGTTGGCGTCTCTTCCTCAGTGTGTGGAGCTGCTTCATGTTAGCGTCTCTTCCTCAGTGTGTGGAGCTGCTTCATGTTGCCGTCTCTTCCTCAGTGTGTGGAGCTGCTTCATGTTGGCGTCTCTTCCTCAGTGTGTGGAGCTGCTTCATGTTGGCGTCTCTTCCTCAGTGTGTGGAGCTGCTTCATGTTGGCGTCTCTTCCTCAGTGTGTGGAGCTGCTTCGTGTTGCCGTCTCTTCCACAGTGTGTGGAGCTGCTTCATGTTGCCGTCTCTTCCTCAGTGTGTGGAGCTGCTTCATGTTGGCGTCTCTTCCTCAGTGTGTGGAGCTGCTTCATGTTGGCGTCTCTTCCTCAGTGTGTGGAGCTGCTTCATGTTGGCGTCTCTTCCTCAGTGTGTGGAGCTGCTTCATGTTGGCGTCTCTTCCTCAGTGTGTGGAGCTGCTTCATGTTGCGTCTCTTCCTCAGTGTGTGGAGCTGCTTCATGTTGGCGTCTCTTCCTCAGTGTGTGGAGCTGCTTCATGTTGGCGTCTCTTCCTCAGTGTGTGGAGCTGCTTCATGTTGGCGTCTCTTCCTTAGTGTGTGGAGCTGCTTCATGTTGGCGTCTCTTCCTCAGTGTGTGGAGCTGCTTCATGTTGGCGTCTCTTCCTTAGTGTGTGGAGCTGCTTCATGTTGCCGTCTCTTCCTCAGTGTGTAGAGCTGCTTCATGTTGCCGTCTCTTCCTCAGTGTGTGGAGCTGCTTCTTGTTGGCGTCTCTTCCTCAGTGTGTGGAGCTGCTTCATGTTGGCGTCTCTTCCTCAGTGTGTGGAGCTGCTTCATGTTGGCGTCTCTTCCTCAGTGTGTGGAGCTGCTTCATGTTGGCGTCTCTTCCTCAGTGTGTGGAGCTGCTTCATGTTGGCGTCTCTTCCTCAGTGTTTGGAGCTGCTTCATGTTGGCGTCTCTTCCTCAGTGTGTGGAGCTGCTTCATGTTGGCGTCTCTTCCTCAGTGTGTGGAGCTGCTTCATGTTGGGGTCTCTTCCTCAGTGTGTGGAGCTGCTTCATGTTGGCGTCTCTTCCTCAGTGTGTGGAGCTGCTTCATGTTGGCGTCTCTTCCTCAGTGTTTGGAGCTGCTTCATGTTGGCGTCTCTTCCTCAGTGTGTGGAGCTGCTTCATGTTGGCGTCTCTTCCTCAGTGTTTGGAGCAGCTTCATGTTGCCGTCTCTTCCTCAGTGTGTGGAGCTGCTTCATGTTGGCGTCTCTTCCTCAGTGTGTGGAGCTGCTTCATGTTGCCGTCTCTTCCTCAGTGTGTGGAGCTGCTTCATGTTGCCGTCTCTTCCTCAGTGTGTGGAGCTGCTTCATGTTGGCGTCTCTTCCTCAGTGTGTGGAGCTGCTTCATGTTGCCGTCTCTTCCTCAGTGTGTGGAGCTGCTTCATGTTGCCGTCTCTTCCTCAGTGTGTGGAGCTGCTTCATGTTGGCGTCTCTGACTCAGTGTTTGGATGCGCGCAAGTGGATGTGTCTACGGCTACGACTCCATATTGATTTGTGATTTTTTTTCTTCACGAGTTTTAAAAATGTTTCATGTTTATGTTTTCAAGTTTGATTTCACTATTTAGTAAGAGGACATTTGTACTGCGACACGACCAAAACAGACCTACAGCGAGCAAATGGCGGCTTTTATTTATTACTGGTGGTAAGAGCCAACGAATTTTTACGATTACTTATGATTTTTATTTATTCATTTTATACAAAATAGCTTACGTGATATTTTCCAGCATTTAAGGCGAAATAAATATTGAAACAAGCTTTGAAGCCGATCGGAAGAGGCGTTCTTCAGTTACTGAATGGAAATCATTATATATTAAATAAAACTTACAGAACAATAGCAATGCAGCCCAGTAACAATACACTGCATGTGTTCAGGAAGACACTTCAGCAGTAATTAAAGAAAACCAGAAGAAACATTCTCCACTTATAGAACAGATTCTAATGGTTACTAAGGTGTTAAATATGGAACAGTCAATAAACAATGAAACGATTCAGAAGAGATACACTTAAATATATTTAATGTGAGTTAACAGAATAAATATTTCACAATATTTTTTATATACAAAATCACAAAATAAACAACTACACTCTTGAATTACAGTGTCCACCTACACTCTGGAATTACAGTGTCCACCTACACTCTGGAATTACAGTGTCCACCTACACTCTGGAATTACAGTGTCCACCTACACTCTGGAATTACAGTGTCCACCTACACTCTAGAATTACAGTGTCCACCACACTCTAGAATTACAGTGTCCACCTCACACTCTAGAATTACAGTGTCCACCTACACTCTAGAATTACAGTGTCCACCTACACTCTAGAATTACAGTGTCCACCTACACTCTAGAATTACAGTGTCCACCTACACTCTAGAATTACAGTGTCCACCTACACTCTAGAATTACAGTGTCCACCTACACTCTAGAATTACAGTGTCCACTCTACACTCTAGAATTACAGTGTCCACCTACACTCTAGAATTACAGTGTCCACCTACACTCTAGAATTACAGTGTCCACCTACACTCTAGAATTACAGTGTCCACCTACACTCTAGAATTACAGTGTCCACCTACACTCTAGAATTACAGTGTCCACCTACACTCTAGAATTACAGTGTCCACCTACACTCTAGAATTACAGTGTCCACCACACTCTAGAATTACAGTGTCCACCACACTCTAGAATTACAGTGTCCACTCCACTCTAGATTCAGTGTCCACCTACACTCTAGAATTACAGTGTCCACTCACACTCTAGAATTACAGTGTCCACTACACTCTAGAATTACAGTGTCCACCTACACTCTAGAATTACAGTGTCCACCTACACTCTAGAATTACAGTGTCCACCTACACTCTAGAATTACAGTGTCCACTTACATCTAGAATTACAGTGTCCACCTACACTCTAGAATTACAGTGTCCACCTAACTCTAGAATTACAGTGTCCACCTACACTCTAGAATTACAGTGTCCACCACATCTAGAATTACAGTGTCCACTACACTCTAGAATTACAGTGTCCACCTACACTCTAGAATTACAGTGTCCACCTACACTCTAGAATTACAGTGTCCACCTACACTCTAGAATTACAGTGTCCACCTACACTCTAGAATTACAGTGTCCACCTACACTCTAGAATTACAGTGTCCACCTACACTCTAGAATTACAGTGTCCACCTACACTCTAGAATTACAGTGTCCACCTACACTCTAGAATTACAGTGTCCACCTACACTCTAGAATTACAGTGTCCACCTACACTCTAGAATTACAGTGTCCACCTACACTCTAGAATTACAGTGTCCACCACACTCTAGAATTACAGTGTCCACCTACACTCTAGAATTACAGTGTCCACCTACACTCTAGAATTACAGTGTCCACCTACACTCTAGAATTACAGTGTCCACCTACACTCTAGAATTACAGTGTCACTACATAAATTCAGTGTCACTACACTCTAGAATTACAGTGTCCACCTACACTCTAGAATTACAGTGTCCACCTACACTCTAGAATTACAGTGTCCACCTACACTCTAGAATTACAGTGTCCACCTACACTTGAATTACAGTGTCCACCTACACTCTAGAATTACAGTGTCCACCTACACTCTAGAATTACAGTGTCCACCTACACTCTAGAATTACAGTGTCCCCCTACACTCTAGAATTACAGTGTCCACCTACACTCTAGAATTACAGTGTCCACCTCACACTCTAGAATTACAGTGTCCACCACACTCTAGAATTACAGTGTCCACTACACTCTAGAATTACAGTGTCCACCTACACTCTAGAATTACAGTGTCCACCTACACTCTAGAATTACAGTGTCCACCTACACTCTAGAATTACAGTGTCCACCTACACTCTAGAATTACAGTGTCCACCTACACTCTTGAATTACAGTGTCCACCTACACTCTAGAATTACAGTGTCCACCTACACTTGAATTACAGTGTCCACCTACACCTGAATTACAGTGTCCACCTACACTTAGAATTACAGTGTCCACCTACACTCTAGAATTACAGTGTCCACCTACACACTTGAATTACAGTGTCCACCTACACTCTGAATTACAGTGTCCACCTACACTTGAATTACAGTGTCCACCTACACACTGAATTACAGTGTCCACTACACTTGAATTACAGTGTCCACCTACACACTGAATTACAGTGTCCACCTACACACTTGAATTACAGTGTCCACCTCACACTTGAATTACAGTGTCCACCTACACACTTGAATTACAGTGTCCACCTACACACTTGAATTACAGTGTCCACCTACACCTTGAATTACAGTGTCCACCTCCCACTCTAGAATTACAGTGTCCACCTACACTCTGAATTACAGTGTCCACCTACACTTGAATTACAGTGTCCACCTACACACTGAATTACAGTGTCAACCTACACACTTGAATTACAGTGTCCACCTACACACTTGAATTACAGTGTCCACCTACACACTTGAATTACAGTGTCCACCTACACACTTGAATTACAGTGTCCACCTACACACTTGAATTACAGTGTCCACCTACACACTTGAATTACAGTGTCCACCTACACACTTGAATTACAGTGTCCACCTACACACTTGAATTACAGTGTCCACCTACACACTTGAATTACAGTGTCCACCTACACACTTGAATTACAGTGTCCACCTACACACTTGAATTACAGTGTCCACCTACACACTTGAATTACAGTGTCCACCTACACACTTGAATTACAGTGTCCACCTTCACACTTGAATTACAGTGTCCACCTTCACACTTGAATTACAGTGTCCACCTACACACTTGAATTACAGTGTCCACCTACACACTTGAATTACAGTGTCCACCTACACACTTGAATTACAGTGTCCACCTACACACTTGAATTACAGTGTCCACCTACACACTTGAATTACAGTGTCCACCTTCACACTTGAATTACAGTGTCCACCTTCACACTTGAATTACAGTGTCCACCTTCACACTTGAATTACAGTGTCCACCTTCACACTTGAATTACAGTGTCCACCTCTACACACTTGAATTACAGTGTCCACCTACACACTTGAATTACAGTGTCCACCTTCACACTTGAATTACAGTGTCCACCTTCACACTTGAATTACAGTGTCCACCTTCACACTTGAATTACAGTGTCCACCTTCACACTTGAATTACAGTGTCCACCTACACACTTGAATTACAGTGTCCACCTTCACACTTGAATTACAGTGTCCACCTACACACTTGAATTACAGTGTCCACCTACACACTTGAATTACAGTGTCCACCTTCACACTTGAATTACAGTGTCCACCTTCACACTTGAATTACAGTGTCCACCTTCACACTTGAATTACAGTGTCTTCCGTATGAACTAGATGATTTCTAATTGCTGTGGAATCTTCAATAGGGTTTACAATGCAGACACCGGCAACCCTAAGAGCGGGAGCAGGGGCTGGAGAGTACCTCCACTCAAATTCAGTACTTTTTCCAAACTGAACTCAGAGGAAGCTGAAGTTAACAGTAGAAACATAATCCCGCCAACATGTAGGTTTTGTTTCAGGGATTACACGTCGGGCAATGACCTTCACACGCTTAAAATCAACGAGTCGCTCTGTAGTCCTATTACAACGCTATCAGCCCCACGCAGCACGTTAAAAACGCACTGCAAGGGCTTAAGTAGGAGACCACCAAGGCACGCCTTTCTGAGAGTGCCTACTCGAGGTTTCAGGGATTGCATGTGAAGCCACGGTTAATATCGAGGTCAAAAATAGTTATAATAGCTCATTAGGGGAGGAAGGAGAAAGTTCCTCAATAAAAATAGTTTGACGCCCATTCAAACTGCCAATGTGAGCTTCTAGGATAGAAGAATGATAGCTGTCATGTAAACCTGGGAGCATAAACCAGGTAAAGTCGAGTGCAGTTGAAGAGGAGCAAATTGAGAGATCTATTCAAGAGTGTTTGAGTGCGACAGTTAAAATGAGTGTAATTACCCATATTCAAAACATGGGGGGAATGAGAAGCGAGAAGAGCCTCTAACTATTCCCCCACTCTTCCCAGAGTAATTGATGAGAACTAAAATCACCTAATAAGAGAAGTGGGGGTAGGGAAGAAACCGGAAATTCATCAGAAACATGAATTCAATAAAATATTGCCTAAGACGCAGGGCCGGATTTAGACCTTGGGGGGCCCGGGGCATTTGCTCCCTTTGCCCCCTTATAAATCCGGCACTGCCGAGACGGGATGGCTAAGAGCGGAGTACAATTTAGGTTCTTGTAAACAGACAACAGGAGAAAACAGAGAGTAAACACCTGAAACTCACCTCGATTACCCCTGAGGCCTCGAATATTTTAATGTAAGTCATGATTTGTGAATAGAAGTACACTGGTAACATTAAGCAGTAGGTATCTATGGACTACTGGGGTTAGTAAAGTCTATATGAGGAGGTAGTAGGGGCACGTAAGAACATTAATATATTCAATTAAAAAAAAAAAAAAGGAATAAGGAAAGCCAAAGGAGATTATGATTCTAGGATTAACCCAAAAGGTTTCCTTCAGGTATACAGGAGTAACATTAGGGACAAGATAGGTCCACTTATAAGGTCAGCTCACTGACAAAGAAATGTGTACTATCTTTAATGCTTACCTTATTCTATGGTGAACAAGACGCTCTGGTGTCGAAGACGCCTGACCCCACCCCTTCCCCCTCCCCCCAATTTTGACTAGTGGGATGGAATGTGAAGGACTTGCCTAGTATGGGCCAACAGGCCTGCTGCAGTGTTCCTCCTTTCTTATGTTCTAAAAGCTAAAAACCCGCTAAATCAGGGCTACTCAACTACTATGAGCAAAGGTCCACTCGGCAGAGTGCTGAAGAAAACCTCCGTTGAAAGTAATATCAGAATGCTCAGGAGCTCTAGCTAGTGCAATGAAAAAACGGACAAGTACCAATGTATGAAAAGGTCCGGATACATTTTTTACTTAATGTTTCATTATGTTAAAAAAAATGGCGTTTCATATTACTGGTGTTCACTAAGGCAATTGTTTGACTACATATGAGGCGCAGGGTCTTAGAACTGCTGGTGGCAAGACTGGAAGCATAACTGCTATGTCCAGTCTTTCTGGAAGCAACCATTTCCATCATCAAACTTTCTTATTTTTGAACATGTCATGTCTCCTTTAAAAATATATGACTAGTAAAACAAATCATTTGTTATGGAAATAAATATCTGGAGCATTAAAAAAAAAACTAGAAGTCATATTTAGACTGTAAAATAATAGCATAATAAATATCAATTCACTAAAGACAAGCTTGGTGAAGCAGTTGTCCTCTGTATTATGAAATGTATTTATTACTGAAATTTATCTGTATTTATTAAAATAAAACATATTTTATATCCACTCCACATAAATTAAGAACAAACATTAATGTGAAGAATTTGATCACAACGATTCAATACTAAATACCCCACCAACGTACTTATTCATAAAAGAGGTGGACACAGCAAATTAAAATCAAACTTGCTATAAAAAAAAAAGAGAAAACCCGAAATCATACCTTGCACAAACGCAAATGCACAACCTTTCCCGAAATTGAAAGTTGCACCAGGGTGGCCAGACTTCACAGCCCATATGCGGCCAAACTCTTTTTCCAAAATGCCAAAAAAGTCAACTTCATTGCACAAGTGATAATTACCAATATGAATTACCACTGAATGGAAAAAATATCAATATTTAGCTATGCTAGAATACTGTATTCCATTCATTGTATGCATTCCATACAGATAGAATAATGTATTAATCCCGCTCTTGTGTACCACCTGATCCTGACCGTGGTAACAGCTGATATTTAACTAAGCTTTCTCCTGAAGCCCGCGGTCCAACTACAACACTCAGAAGCTCCGGATTCGGACCGCGGACCGCCAATTAAGTAGCCCTGCGCTAAATTTATGTGAAACCGCACTAAAAAAAATACTGACACTATTAGTTACAAAAATAACACTATGTATTGTTCTCACTCTCCAGCATACAGATTATTCTAGATCTGCAAAGTTTAATCAGTCATCTCTTCCTGAGCATGTGTAGATGTTTGTTGCTGTGATTGGCCGTGCTCTGTCTCGATGCATACAAGTGAATATGTCTACGATCAGGACTGCATATTGATTTGTGATGGTTTTTCACGCGTTTTAAAAATATATCATGTTCATGTTTTTAAATTTATTGATTTTACAATTTAATAAGAGTACATTTGTACTGCAACACGACCGAATAAACCTATGGTGTGCTACCATATCCTAATATGTATCCTTATTTAAACCCATTTTTTAACATACTGTAATTTTAGTTTGGCTTTTTGTATCTGATAATGATCCCTTAATATCAGGATTGCTTGTGGGTGGCAAAGAGGCAAATTAACCTACTGATACTACCTGTAGTTCATCCGACTCCATCGCCTAGTTTACCTTGGAATACCGATGCTAAACGCCAACGAATTTTTACGATTATTATTTTTGTTATTTATTTTTTATACAAAGTAACTTACAGGATTCATCATTGGGTCATATACAGATGCTCAGGTTACTGTTTAGTATGGAAACACTTCTCTAGGCTTAGGTTGTGGCCTATGAGTAACATAACCTTCAGCCAAAACGCTGGGTAAATTTTCTAGACTATTTTTGAAAGTCATTAGTGACATGGGTCTCAAAGAAATAAATAGATTAGAACCTAACAAATCCCGGGACCTGATGAACTGTTCTCAAGGGTTATACAAGAATGTAAATAATAACTTAGTAAACCATTGGCTAATCTTTTCAACATATCACTACAAACTACCATAGTGTCAAATGTGATATCTACAAAGCAGGAGATAAGTCCTAAGCTTCGAATTATAAACCAATTAGCCTATCCTCCATTGGGGGAAAATTGATGGAATCCATAATTGCCGAGGCTATTCGAAGCCACCTTGAAAGACGAATTGATCAATGAATATCAGAAAAGTATTACA
Source organism: Cherax destructor (assembly GCA_009830355.1). NCBI lineage: Eukaryota > Metazoa > Arthropoda > Malacostraca > Decapoda > Parastacidae > Cherax > Cherax destructor. The sequence continues at coordinate 31,298 of WNWK01010687.1, read as the reverse complement.
AAGGGGCTTTCCTGTCTTAAGAATTAACTAATTTTTTCCACTAAGGTATTTGAGGAGATAGATCATGGTAATGAATATAGTACTGTGTATATAGACTTCACTAAGGTTTTTAATAGAGTTCCACATCGGAAACTGTTGAGGAAATTCGAGGCTCATGGAATAGGAGAACTTTTTTCCTGGATCGAGGCGTGGTTGACAGATAGGTTACAGAGAATTTGCATAAATGGGGTGAAATCAGAGTGGGGAAGCATAACAAGTAGTGTTCCACAAGAGTTAGTGATGGGCCCTTTGTTCTTCACAATATATATAAACGACATAGACGAGTGAATAAATAGCGACATAAGCAAGTTTGCTGATGACATCAAAATATGCCATCGGATTAATTCTGACGAGGACACTAGAGCGATACAGGAAGATCTGAATAGACTGATGCAGTGGTCAGTGAAGTGGTACATGCAGTTACCTGGAGAGTATACCTGGACAGACAAAAGCAAAGTTCTAATCCTTGGAAAGCAAAATAACCATGGCACTTATAAACTAAGTAATGTAGATCTTAATCACTCTGAATGCGAAAAATACTTAGTAATTCTGGTTAGTAGTAATCTAAAACCAAGACAACGGTGTATAAGTGTTGACAATAAAGCGAATGGAATTCTTGGCTTACAGTGTCCACCTACACTCTAGAATTACAGTGTCCACCTACACTCTAGAATTACAGTGTCCACCTACACTCTAGAATTACAGTGTCCACCTACACTCTAGAATTACAGTGTCCACCTACACTCTAGAATTACAGTGTCCACCTACACTCTAGAATTACAGTGTCCACCTACACTCTAGAATTACAGTGTCCACCTACACTCTAGAATTACAGTGTCCACCTACACTCTAGAATTACAGTGTCCACCTACACTCTAGAATTACAGTGTCCACCTACACTCTAGAATTACAGTGTCCACCTACACTCTAGAATTACAGTGTCCACCTACACTCTAGAATTACAGTGTCCACCTACACTCTAGAATTACAGTGTCCACCTACACTCTAGAATTACAGTGTCCACTACACTCTAGAATTACAGTGTCCACCTACACTCTAGAATTACAGTGTCCACCTACACTCTAGAATTACAGTGTCCACCTACACTCTAGAATTACAGTGTCCACCTACACTCTTGAATTACAGTGTCCACCTACACACTTGAATTACAGTGTCCACCTACACACTTGAATTACAGTGTCCACCTACACACTTGAATTACAGTGTCCACCTACACACTTGAATTACAGTGTCCACCTACACTCTTGAATTACAGTGTCCACCTACACACTTGAATTACAGTGTCCACCTACACACTTGAATTACTGTGTCCACCTACACACTTGAATTACAGTGTCCACCTTCACACTTGAATTACAGTGTCCACCTTCACACTTGAATTACAGTGTCCACCTTCACACTTGAATTACAGTGTCCACCTACACACTTGAATTACAGTGTCCACCTACACACTTGAATTACAGTGTCCACCTACACACTTGAATTACAGTGTCCACCTACACACTTGAATTACAGTGTCCACCTACACACTTGAATTACAGTGTCCACCTACACACTTGAATTACAGTGTCCACCTACACACTTGAATTACAGTGTCCACCTACACACTTGAATTACAGTGTCCACCTACACACTTGAATTACAGTGTCCACCTACACACTTGAATTACAGTGTCCACCTACACACTTGAATTACAGTGTCCACCTACACACTTGAATTACAGTGTCCACCTACACACTTGAATTACAGTGTCAACCTTCACACTTGAATTACAGTGTCCACCTTCACACTTGAATTACAGTGTCCACCTTCACACTTGAATTACAGTGTCCACCTTCACACTTGAATTACAGTGTCCACCTTCACACTTGAATTACAGTGTCCACCTTCACACTTGAATTACAGTGTCCACCTACACACTTGAATTACAGTGTCCACCTACACACTTGAATTACAGTGTCCACCTACACACTTGAATTACAGTGTCCACCTACACTCTTGAATTACAGTGTCCACCTACACACTTGAATTACAGTGTCCACCTACACACTTGAATTACAGTGTCCACCTTCACACTTGAATTACAGTGTCCACCTACACACTTGAATTACAGTGTCCACCTTCACACTTGAATTACAGTGTCCACCTTCACACTTGAATTACAGTGTCCACCTACACACTTGAATTACAGTGTCCACCTTCACACTTGAATTACAGTGTCCACCTTCACACTTGAATTACAGTGTCTTCCGTATGAACTAGATGATTTCTAATTGCTGTGGAATCTTCAATAGGGTTTACAATGCAGACACCGGCAACCCTACGAACGGGAGCAGGGGCTGGAGAGTACCTCCACTCAATTTCAGTACTTTTTCCAAACTGAACGCAGAGGAAGCGGAAGTTAACAGTATAAACATAATCCCACCAACATGTAGGTTTTGTTTCAGGTATTACACGTCGGGCAACGGCCTTCACACGCTTAAAATCAACGAGTCGCTCTGTAGTCCTATTACAACGATATCAGCCCCACGCATTACGTTAAAAACGCACTGCAAGGGCTTAAGTAGAAGACCACCAAGGCACGCCTTTCTGAGAGTGCCTACTCGAGGTTTCAGGGATTGCATGTGAAGCCACGGTTAATAATGAGGTCAAAAATAGTTATAATAGCTCATTAGGGGAGGAAAGAGAAAGTTCCTCAATAAAAATAGTTTGACGCCCATTCAAACTGCCAATGTGAGCTTCCAGGATAGGAGAATGATAGCTGTTATGTAAACCCGGGAGCACAAACCAGGTAAAGTCGAGTGCAGTTGAAAAGGAGCAAATTGAGAGATCTATTCAAGAGTGTTTTGTGCAACAGTTAAAATAGTGTAAGTACCCATATTCAAAACATGGGGGGAATGAGAAGCGAGAAGAGCCTCTAACTATTCCAACACTCTTCCCAGAGTAATTGATGAGAACTAAAATCACCTAATAAGAGAAGTGGGGGTAGGGAAGAAACCGGAAATTCATCAGAAACATGAATTCAATAAAATATTGCCTAAGACGCAGGGCCGGATTTAGACCTTGGGGGGCCCGGGGCATTTGCTCCCTTTGCCCCCTTATAAATCCGGCACTGCCGAGACGGGATGGCTAAGAGCTGAGTACAATTTAGGTTCTTGTAAACAGACAACAGGAGAAAACAGAGAGTAAACACCTGAAGCTCACCTCGATTACCCCTGAGGCCTCGAATATTTTTATGTAAGTCATGATTTGCGAATACAAGTACACTGGTAACATTAAGCAGTAGGTATCTATGGACTACTGGGGTTAGTAAAGTCTATATGAGGAGGTAGTAGGGGCACGTAAGAACATTAATATATTCAATTAAAAAAAAAAAAAGGAATAAGGAAAGCCAAAGGAGATTATGATTCTAGGATTAACCCAAAAGGTTTCCTTCAGGTATACAGGAGTAACATTAGGGACAAGATAGGTCCACTTATAAGGTCAGCTCACTGACAAAGAAATGTGTACTATCTTTAATGCTTACCTTATTCTATGGTGAACAAGACGCTCTGGTGTCGAAGACGCCTGACCCCACCCCTTCCCCCTCCCCCCAATTTTGACTAGTGGGATGGAATGTGAAGGACTTGCCTAGTATGGGCCAACAGGCCTGCTGCAGTGTTCCTCCTTTCTTATGTTCTAAAAGCTAAAAACCCGCTAAATCAGGGCTACTCAACTACTATGAGCAAAGGTCCACTCGGCAGAGTGCTGAAGAAAACCTCCGTTGAAAGTAATATCAGAATGCTCAGGAGCTCTAGCTAGTGCAATGAAAAACGGACAAGTACCAATGTATGAAAAGGTCCGGATACATTTTTACTTAATGTTTCATTATGTTAAAAAAATGGCGTTTCATATTACTGGTGTTCACTAAGGCAATTGTTTGACTACATATGAGGCGCAGGGTCTTAGAACTGCTGGTGGCAAGACTGGAAGCATAACTGCTATGTCCAGTCTTTCTGGAAGCAACCATTTCCATCATCAAACTTTCTTATTTTTGAACATGTCATGTCTCCTTTAAAAATATATGACTAGTAAAACAAATCATTTGTTATGGAAATAAATATCTGGAGCATTAAAAAAACTAGAAGTCATATTTAGACTGTAAAATAATAGCATAATAAATATCAATTCACTAAAGACAAGCTTGGTGAAGCAGTTGTCCTCTGTATTATGAAATGTATTTATTACTGAAATTTATCTGTATTTATTAAAATAAAACATATTTTATATCCACTCCACATAAATTAAGAACAAACATTAATGTGAAGAATTTGATCACAACGATTCAATACTAAATACCCCACCAACGTACATATTCATAAAAGAGGTGGACACAGCAAATTAAAATCAAACTTGCTATAAAAAAAAGAAAACCCGAAATCATACCTTGCACAAACGCAAATGCACAACCTTTCCCGAAATTGAAAGTTGCACCAGGGTGGCCAGACTTCACAGCCCATATGCGGCCAAACTCTTTTTCCAAAATGCCAAAAAAGTCAACTTCATTGCACAAGTGATAATTACCAATATGAATTACCACTGAATGGAAAAAATATCAATATTTAGCTATGCTAGAATACTGTATTCCATTCATTGTATGCATTCCATACAGATAGAATAATGTATTAATCCCGCTCTTGTGTACCACCTGATCCTGACCGTGGTAACAGCTGATATTTAACTAAGCTTTCTCCTGAAGCCCGCGGTCCAACTACAACACTCAGAAGCTCCGGATTCGGACCGCGGACTGCCAATTAAGTAGCCCTGCGCTAAATTTATGTGAAACCGCACTAAAAAAAATACTGACACTATTAGTTACAAAAATAACACTATGTATTGTTCTCACTCTCCAGCATACAGATTATTCTAGATCTGCAAAGTTTAATCAGTCATCTCTTCCTGAGCATGTGTAGATGTTTGTTGCTGTGATTGGCCGTGCTCTGTCTCGATGCATACAAGTGGATATGTCTACGATCAGGACTGCATATTGATTTGTGATGGTTTTTCACGCGTTTTAAAAATATATCATGTTCATGTTTTTAAATTTATTAATTTTACAATTTAATAAGAGTACATTTGTACTGCAACACGACCGAATAAACCTATGGTGTGCTACCATATCCTAATATGTATCCTTATTTAAACCCATTTTTTAACATACTGTAATTTTAGTTTGGCTTTTTGTATCTGATAATGATCCCTTAATATCAGGATTGCTTGTGGGTGGCAAAGAGGCAAATTAACCTACTGATACTACCTGTAGTTCATCCGACTCCATCGCCTAGTTTACCTTGGAATACCGATGCTAAACGCCAACGAATTTTTACGATTATTATTTTTGTTATTTATTTTTTTATACAAAGTAACTTACATGATTCATCATTGGGTCATATACAGATGCTCAGGTTACTGTTTAGTATGGAAACACTTCTCTAGGCTTAGGTTGTGGCCTATGAGTAACATAACCTTCAGCCAAAACGCTGGGTAAATTTTCTAGACTATTTTTGAAAGTCATTAGTGACATGGGTCTCAAAGAAATAAATAGATTAGAACCTAACAAATCCCGGGACCTGATGAACTGTTCTCAAGGGTTATACAAGAATGTAAATAATAACTTAGTAAACCATTGGCTAATCTTTTCAACATATCACTACAAACTACCATAGTGTCAAATGTGATATCTACAAAGCAGGAGATAAGTCCTAAGCTTCGAATTATAAACCAATTAGCCTATCCTCCATTGGGGAAAAATTGATGGAATCCATAATTGCCGAGGCTATTCGAAGCCACCTTGAAAGACGAATTGATCAATGAATATCAGAAAAGTATTACAAAGGGGCTTTCCTGTCTTAAGAATTAACTAATTTTTTTCCACTAAGGTATTTGAGGAGATAGATCATGGTAATGAATATAGTACTGTGTATATAGACTTCACTAAGGTTTTTAATAGAGTTCCACATCGGAAACTGTTGAGGAAATTCGAGGCTCATGGAATAGGAGAACTTTTTTCCTGGATCGATGCGTGGTTGACAGATAGGTTACAGAGAATTTGCATAAATGGGGTGAAATCAGAGTGGGGAAGCATAACAAGTAGTGTTCCACAAGAGTTAGTGATGGGCCCTTTGTTCTTCACAATATATATAAACGACATAGACGAGTGAATAAATAGCGACATAAGCAAGTTTGCTGATGACATCAAAATATGCCATCGGATTAATTCTGACGAGGACACTAGAGCGATACAGGAAGATCTGAATAGACTGATGCAGTGGTCAGTGAAGTGGTACATGCAGTTACCTGGAGAGTATACCTGGACAGACAAAAGCAAAGTTCTAATCCTTGGAAAGCAAAATAACCATGGCACTTATAAACTAAGTAATGTAGATCTTAATCACTCTGAATGCGAAAAATACTTAGTAATTCTGGTTAGTAGTAATCTAAAACCAAGACAACGGTGTATAAGTGTTGACAATAAAGCGAATGGAATTCTTGGCTTACAGTGTCCACCTACACTCTAGAATTACAGTGTCCACCACACTCTAGAATTACAGTGTCCACCTACACTCTAGAATTACAGTGTCCACCTACACTCTAGAATTACAGTGTCCACCTACACTCTAGAATTACAGTGTCCACCTACACTCTAGAATTACAGTGTCCACCTACACTCTAGAATTACAGTGTCCACCTACACTCTAGAATTACAGTGTCCACCTACACTCTAGAATTACAGTGTCCACCTACACTCTAGAATTACAGTGTCCACCTACACTCTAGAATTACAGTGTCCACCTACACTCTAGAATTACAGTGTCCACCTACACTCTAGAATTACAGTGTCCACCTACACTCTAGAATTACAGTGTCCACCTACACTCTAGAATTACAGTGTCCACCTACACTCTAGAATTACAGTGTCCACCTACACTCTAGAATTACAGTGTCCACCTACACTCTAGAATTACAGTGTCCACCTACACTCTAGAATTACAGTGTCCACCAACACTCTGAATTACAGTGTCCACCTACACACTTGAATTACAGTGTCCACCTACACACTTGAGATTACAGTGTCCACCTACACACTTGAATTACAGTGTCCACCTACACACTTGAATTACAGTGTCCACCTACACCTTGAATTACAGTGTCCACCTACACTTGAATTACAGTGTCCACCTACACACTTGAATTACAGTGTCCACCTACACACTTGAATTACAGTGTCCACCTCACACTTGAATTACAGTGTCCACCTTCACACTTGAATTACAGTGTCCACCTTCACACTTGAATTACAGTGTCCACCTACACACTTGAATTACAGTGTCCACCTACACACTTGAATTACAGTGTCCACCTACACACTTGAATTACAGTGTCCACCTACACACTTGAATTACAGTGTCCACCTACACACTTGAATTACAGTGTCCACCTACACACTTGAATTACAGTGTCCACCTACACACTTGAATTACAGTGTCCACCTACACACTTGAATTACAGTGTCCACCTACACACTTGAATTACAGTGTCCACCTACACACTTGAATTACAGTGTCCACCTACACACTTGAATTACAGTGTCCACCTACACACTTGAATTACAGTGTCCAACCTTCACACTTGAATTACAGTGTCCACCTTCACACTTGAATTACAGTGTCCACCTTCACACTTGAATTACAGTGTCCACCTTCACACTTGAATTACAGTGTCCACCTTCACACTTGAATTACAGTGTCCACCTTCACACTTGAATTACAGTGTCCACCTCACACTTGAATTACAGTGTCCACCTACACACTTGAATTACAGTGTCCACCCACACTTGAATTACAGTGTCCACCTACACCTTGAATTACAGTGTCCACCTACACCTTGAATTACAGTGTCCACCTACACACTTGAATTACAGTGTCCACCTACACACTTGAATTACAGTGTCCACCTCACACTTGAATTACAGTGTCCACCTTCACACTTGAATTACAGTGTCCACCTTCACACTTGAATTACAGTGTCCACCTCACACTTGAATTACAGTGTCCACCTTCACACTTGAATTACAGTGTCCACCTTCACACTTAATTACAGTGTCTTCCGTATGAACTAGATGATTTCTAATTGCTGTGGAATCTTCAATAGGGTTTACAATGCAGACACCGGCAACCCTACGAACGGGAGCAGGGGCTGGAGAGTACCTCCACTCAATTTCAGTACTTTTTCCAAACTGAACGCAGAGGAAGCGGAAGTTAACAGTATAAACATAATCCCACCAACATGTAGGTTTTGTTTCAGGTATTACACGTCGGGCAACGGCCTTCACACGCTTAAAATCAACGAGTCGCTCTGTAGTCCTATTACAACGATATCAGCCCCACGCATTACGTTAAAAACGCACTGCAAGGGCTTAAGTAGAAGACCACCAAGGCACGCCTTTCTGAGAGTGCCTACTCGAGGTTTCAGGGATTGCATGTGAAGCCACGGTTAATAATGAGGTCAAAAATAGTTATAATAGCTCATTAGGGGAGGAAAGAGAAAGTTCCTCAATAAAAATAGTTTGACGCCCATTCAAACTGCCAATGTGAGCTTCCAGGATAGGAGAATGATAGCTGTTATGTAAACCCGGGAGCACAAACCAGGTAAAGTCGAGTGCAGTTGAAAAGGAGCAAATTGAGAGATCTATTCAAGAGTGTTTTTGTGCAACAGTTAAAATAAGTGTAAGTACCCATATTCAAAACATGGGGGGAATGAGAAGCGAGAAGAGCCTCTAACTATTCCAACACTCTTCCCAGAGTAATTGATGAGAACTAAAATCACCTAATAAGAGAAGTGGGGGTAGGGAAGAAACCGGAAATTCATCAGAAACATGAATTCAATAAAATATTGCCTAAGACGCAGGGCCGGATTTAGACCTTGGGGGGCCCGGGGCATTTGCTCCCTTTGCCCCCTTATAAATCCGGCACTGCCGAGACGGGATGGCTAAGAGCTGAGTACAATTTAGGTTCTTGTAAACAGACAACAGGAGAAAACAGAGAGTAAACACCTGAAGCTCACCTCGATTACCCCTGAGGCCTCGAATATTTTTATGTAAGTCATGATTTGCGAATACAAGTACACTGGTAACATTAAGCAGTAGGTATCTATGGACTACTGGGGTTAGTAAAGTCTATATGAGGAGGTAGTAGGGGCACGTAAGAACAATAATATATTCAATTAAAAAAAAAAAAAAAGGAATAAGGAAAGCCAAAGGAGATTATGATTCTAGGATTAACCCAAAAGGTTTCCTTCAGGTATACAGGAGTAACATTAGGGACAAGATAGGTCCACTTATAAGGTCAGCTCACTGACAAAGAAATGTGTACTATCTTTAATGCTTACCTTATTCTATGGTGAACAAGACGCTCAGGTGTCGAAGACGCCTGACCCCGCCCCTCCCCCCTCCCCCCAATTTTGACTAGTGGGATGGAATGTGAAGGACTTGCCTAGTATGGGCCAACAGGCCTGCTGCAGTGTTCCTCCTTTCTTATGTTCTAAAAGCTAAAAACCCGCTAAATCAGGGCTACTCAACTACTATGAGCAAAGGTCCACTCGGCAGAGTGCTGAAGAAAACCTCCGTTGAAAGTAATATCAGAATGCTCAGGAGCTCTAGCTAGTGCAATGAAAAAACGGACAAGTTTTTTTTTTTATATTTTATTTAAGAAACAGGTATATGTACATATTACATACATGGAAACGTTCGAAACATATGAACACTTATAATTACCAACATAATTTACATATGATAATCAACATAGAAACTCACCACAAATATACTTGTTACTAATGCATGATCATCATTTTCCTCATAACATCAAGGTGCCTCTATAAAACACTAGTTAAAACTTACAAATGCAATATACCCCCCCCTCCCCTCAACCTTCCTAACATAAAACTCCCCTCTGAAAATTTTTGATTAAACCAGCAATATGTATACATAGCACACCCTACCCCCTTAATATACACTAAATTGTACAATCAGAACTGTATATTACACGATACCATTATTTCTATGCATCCTTTTGAATTCTGTCAAGTATTTAAATTTTAAATAACAAAATTACATTATTATACTTAAATACACATATTACTTCCCTTTGCTGTTATTCTAATAATATTCCTTAATTCTAATCCTGACAGTACACATTACTAGACAGGTATATGTACATATTACATAAATAGGAGCGTTCCAAACATATGAACGCTTATAATTATCAACATAATTTACATATGCCAAACAACATAGCACCTCACCTCATTACACTTGACACTAAAGCACAATCATAATTTCCCCATTACTTCAAGGTGCCTCTATGAACAAAACAACCACTAGTCAAAACATGAAACTCCAAAAACCCTGGATAATACATAACTCTATCGCTCGTGAACATACAACATATCAAAGGCCTCGATGAACAATCACCGATTAATATGCCCCCCCCCTTGGACCTTCCTAACATAAAGCTCCCCCCCCCCGAAATCTTTGATGAAATCAAAAATAATTATACATAACACACCCTACCCTTTGAATCCTACACACAATTGTACAATCATAACTGTACATTGCCCAGTAATATTATTGTCTATGCATCCTCCTGCATTCTGACAAGTAAATAAATTATAAAAATAAAACACAGAAATAACACTAAGGACTTCATATACAATTATATGGTATCACACTACCAATATATTTAGTTAAGAATAGCACAGGTAATCCTAAACCACACTATTGCTTTCCTCAAGATGCAACATGCAAACTATAACTGTGTCTCACTGACACCTCAGTACACTGTGCACCACACTATAACTGTGTCACACTGACATCTCAGTACACTGTGCATCACACCTTAACATAATATAAAAATACAGCAAGGTACTTTAATACACATTACTTCCCTTTGCTGTTATTCAGAGAACATTCACTAATTCTTATCGGGACATACACTATCCGAACCAGCAAATCCCCAAACCGTTAATAATTTCTTTATCAACCACTATACATTAATGTAAATGCAACGTGCTACGTATCAATTATGTTAAAGCCAATACCACAATAAACTCCCCGGACATTATTTTATCCATAATAAAATAGGTCAAAACAGTATTACCTATTATATACAAAGTGACATTCCTCTGTGAAGGTATGCTATAGTCTAGTCATACCAGAAACACAATAATGATTACAATCAAATATATGCCAAGCTTAGCATCTCTCTATCCACCAGTGCATACATAAAATTTTCCCTGTTACATCTTGTATCCTGTACTACAGGTATGATTATCATAGTACTGCAACCAAATCCATAAAATGCAAAGCAGGCAAACAAAAAACATAAACATCAAATACAAAGAAAAACAGGAGTCACCACAGTTTTAACCACCTTTAATTTTCCCCTTTTAATAACGTTCCTAATTCCATTCCACACATACAACACCTATGGTCATCTGTCAAAAAATTTTTTTATACCCTGTTGTCACCCGTACTGCCAACACAAACTTTGTTCATTCACCCTTACCTTACACCCCCAGAAGAACAGCCCCTCTTCACCTACACCGTCATCGTAAATCCAACAACTGTTGTACCGTAAAATCCCCATACACATCCTGAAAACACCTCGTCCATGCCGTTCCATATACTAACCTATTCCTACACTTAGTTCGGTACATATTCGCTGCAATGGCCCTTATCCGTTCCTGTCCAGTCATTCCCTTCATTCCCCATGAGGTATTTACAAAATCAACTGCCTTGTACAATAAACCCCTACGAACATCTGTTCGTACCCCCCCTATATCTAAACTCAGGAATTTCAATGGATGTATCCCACCCCCACCCATCATCCTTATTAACCGTGCCAGCCACTCCCTGATAGTCCCCAGATGTTCGCAAAAATACACCCCATGATAAGCAGTGTCTTCTTCCCCACAAAATTCACATCGAGCGTCCCTCAGCACTCCCATCCTAAATAACGCTGATTTCGAAGCCAATATTCCGTGCAAGAATCTGTACATCACTTCCTTCACCCTTGGTTTCAATTTCATTCCCTTTAAACCTCCCCATATACCTACCCAATCATACACAGGAAATTAGACATTCCCTCTACCACAACTCTACCTTCACCAGCTCTTTCCAATGTCGCAACTTTGATCCTCTTCGGGTTCCTAGCATGCATCATTGTGCGCAACATATCCTCACAATGTACTAAATCCTTCCCCCGCCACCACTTCCTCACATTACGCATAACATTATCTACCCTTTTACCCATTGGACCCCCTTTTCTCAGATAGCAACCTTTGACATACATTCCCTTACGCGCATTTCCAAATTAATTAACCCCAGACCCCACATCTCACTTTCTTCACCACCACATCCTTACCCAACCAGTGTTTCCCATATCCCCATACGTACCTCAAGACTTTTCTCACGAAACCAACCACATCTTCCCTTAAAATTGGATAAATCGCCGCAACATGCCAAATTTTACTATACAGTAAGGTGTTTACCACAATAACCCTCTGAAAAATAGTCGTATCCCCTACACTCCAACCTCCCATCCTTCTCATTGCGCCTCTTATTACATTCTCTGCATTTACTTGACGCGCTCTCTCATAACTATCCATAAACACGATACCACAAATCTTTAAGCTTTCAACCACATTCCAACCACACCTTCTACCAACCATCCCCCCCCTACCCAAGCACCTATCTCAAGCAACTTAGACTTACACAAATTTATGCTCATTCCTGTTGCCTTTCCAAATTCCTCCAAAACCGCACTTACTCTAACCAGCTCTTCCTCACACTTCACCAAAATAGTTGTGTCATCCACGTATCCAACAATCTTTGACCCGCTATTCAGCCCCAAACCCTCCCCACCTCCTGTTCCTAGCCCTTCATTCACCACTTGATACATCGGATTTTGTAAGCAAGCAAATAACATTTTAGACAAGGGAAACCCCTGCCTCAAGCCTTTACCCATACATACTGCACCACCTAACTTCCCATTCACTTGCACTCGCAATCTCGCATCACTATACAATAATTCTGCCCATCGCACTATCTCCTCACCAAAACCCTGCTTTCTCATAATGCCCCATAACATTTCCCTATCAACGCTATCATACGCCGCTCTCCAATCCACTGCCAAGACTCCTCCCCCCTCACTTTCATCAATAAAATCAATAATACTATGCAAACCCTCATTTATACACCGCCCGGAATACCATATTGCCCTTTCTCTATTACTTTACCAATTACTCTCTTAATCCTATTCCCTAACACTTTCCAAACAACTTATAATCCGCACACATCATAGACAGGGCCCTATAATTCCTAATAGTCTCTCCCACCCCATCCTTACGTATCAACACTACCACTCCTGTTCTTTGAGATTCACCCATGCATCCTTTTCCTTCATACCATTAAATAAACGCACCACACATTCCCTTAATGCTTCCCAATTCACCACATAAAAGTCATTAGGCAATCCATCCACTCCTGGTGACTTACGCATACTCATACCATTTAATGCTTCTAAAATCTCATCTTCACTTATTGCACCACCCATTCCCATCCTATCTTCTTTCGTTACAACAGATTCAACACTATCTAATAGCTTACTCACATCCTTATGCACTCCAAAATTTGCTTTAAAATATTCTCGAAACCATACACTCGCATACATACTCATTGCCTCTGTTGTTTTCATTATTTGCCCCTTTTTATATCCTCGATTTCATCCTGAACTTCCAAAGTGTTTATTAACATACCATTTCTACGTTTTCTATATTTCCTCAACACGCACGCCGAAGGTTTATCCCCCCACAACACCTCTTCCATTCCTCCTCTCACACGGATTGCATCAAATCGTTCATTTTGTATTTCCCGTAACCTATCTTTAATACTTCTCATTTCCACCATCTGTTTATCATTCCTCCCTGTGCAGCACTCCGCTAATTGTCCCTCCAAATACTTTTGCAACCCATACTTCCATTGCTCTACCTCCCTTCCTCTTACCCTATAATATTTCTGAATGGCAGGTTTCGCTACGTCTACCCACCATGCAACTATGTCCTCCTCTAACCGACCTTTCTCCCATAATAGTTTCCACCATATCCCAGAATTATACACTTCTTCTTCCCCTTCCATTAATTTCACATTCAATTTCCAATATCCAACACACCACTTCACCATACCCTTCCAATCCAATTCCACTAACACACCTCTATGGTCCGAATATCCTACATCCACACATTGAACCCCACCCACACTTATTACCCTGGAAACATATATTCGATCCAGATGGGCCGCATACCCTCGTCGGACAAAAGTGTAATCAATCAAACCTCCTCCTCCCACCACATCAACCACTCCCACACTCCCAAGCACATCCCTTAATACACTCAAAACACATCCTCCCCCTTTTGGTTCCACATCCCTCTCCCTTATAATACAGTTCCAGTCTCCTCCCATTACTACTACCTCAGGCAATCCCCTCAATAAATAAATTAAGTGGTTCCTCACATACTCCTCCTTTACCCTCCTATTACTAATAGCCGGGAGATACACCCCAATGAAAGAAACCCGTACACCACCCCACATACCATCCACCCTTACAACTCTACCCTCACTACCCTCTTCCCATCTCAACAACTGAAAAGGGCTGTTCTCCTTAACTAAGACCCCCACTCCACCCTTGAAAGACCCTGCACTACCCGCATACACACTATATCCAGGCACAGTCGATTCCCTCCCATACCGATGCATATCTTTGAAGACTTACCTGTAACCATTTCCTTTTTATCTCTGCTTTAGCTCCATTTACATTTAAAGTTAAACTCCTGAAAACATTAAAGGGGTTTTCCCTTGGATCGTCCTGTTTTCTTCCTTCCAATTTCATGATACCTTGTCCTGTTCCTTTACTTTTATCCCCATTCCTAACATCTTTACCTTCCCATACCGTTTTGCTTGTTCCTCTTTCCTGTTCTTAACGTCAACCGATACTTTTTACATACCCTCTGCCGGGTAAGGACGTCGTCCTCCCCCATGGCCATGGATCTCTTCCGAGAATCCGTATGCACCTCCATGTCTGAGTCTCTGTCCTCATTATGTATCATCACCTGCACCTCCTGCACCTCAAAACCCTCTCTACCAGGACTGTCGTCCCCCAAGTCTCCCACCTCACATAATATCTCCTCCACTCCTGCACTGTTCCCTCCACTGTTGGACTGTGAGAACCATCCAACAATTCACTCACCAGTTCAGGTATTGCCGTTTCTATATCAAAGTCAAGGGCACCCTCCTCACCAATTGCTCCCAAGGTGTCCTGCGTGCCCACCGATAACGTGAGACACTCGTCTACAGTCTCCTTCACGATATCACTCCACTTTGTCGTCTCTCCCACACTCTCCTCTTCTTGTGGTTTCAGTAGTGCTTCCATACCTTCCTCCTTCCCTCTCTCCACATTCGGTCGCCGTCCTTGTCGTCTGTCACAATCCGCCGCCATGTGCTCATAAGAGTCACAAATGCGACATGTCCTCCTCTGCCCAGCATATGTTACATATACTTGCGTTCGAAATTCATGTAACACAATGTACGAGGGTATAGGTCTTCTTAAAGTCATTTTGAGACTATATGTCCCCTCTGGCACACCCTCATACAGTCCATCATTCCATCGTCCCATAACTGCTGCATGTATGACGCCATAATGCTTAAATGCGTCCCTCACATCAATTTCCTGCGCCTCAAATGGCAAATTGCGAACTTTAATCCATATGTATTGCTGAGAGACATCTTTCATCCTCACCCCCACTGACGTGTTAATTTGTAAGCTCTTGTCCTCGAATTTATCAACAAGCTCGTCATATACTTGGCCAGTTGTCAGCTTGACGAAGATTCTCGTGCTTCCGTTGAGCGCCACTCCATAGATATCTTGATTATCAATGCCGTATTTGTCACGGATTATAGCAGGTAGAAGTACAGATGCGTTGGACTGGTATATAGCTCCTCGTAGCAACTCAATGCATACAGTGTTCACTCATCTACGATACTGTACCGCCATTCTGCTATGAAGGTACAAGCGTCACAGCACAACGAGAGAGCAGCCCCAGTACCTGCCCCAGCCAAGGCTGAGCAGCGAATACCGGACAAGTACCAATGTATGAAAAGGTCCGGATACATTTTTTACTTAATGTTTCATTATGTTAAAAAAAATGGCGTTTCATATTACTGGTGTTCACTAAGGCAATTGTTTGACTACATATGAGGCGCAGGGTCTTAGAACTGCTGGTGGCAAGACTGGAAGCATAACTGCTATGTCCAGTCTTTCTGGAAGCAACCATTTCTATCATCAAACTTTCTTATTTTTGAACATGTCATGTCTCCTTTAAAAATATATGACTAGTAAAACAAATCATTTGATATGGAAATAAATATCTGGAGCATTAAAAAAAAAACTAGAAGTCATATTTAGACTAAAATAATAGCATAATAAATATAAATTCACTAAAGACAAGCTTGGTGAAGCAGTTGTCCTCTGTATTATGAAATGTATTTATTACTGAAATTTATCTGTATTTATTAAAATAAAACATGTTTTATATCCACTCCACATAAATTAAGAACAACCAGAATGAGGAAAACTTTTAACCAATTTGATTAAACATTAATGTGAAGAATTTGATCACAACGATTCAATACTAAATACCCCACCAACGTACTTATTCATAAAAGAGGTGGACACGGCAAATTAAAATCAAACTTGCTATAAAAAAAAAGAGAAAACCCGAAATCATACCTTGCACAAACGCAAATGCACAACCTTTCCCGAAATTGAAAGTTGCACCAGGGTGGCCAGACTTCCCAGCCCATAAGCGGCCAAACTCTTTTTCCAAAATGCCAAAAAAGTCAACTTCATTGCACAAGTGATAATTACCAATATGAATTACCACTGAATGGAAAAATATCACTATTTAGCAATGCTAGAATACTGTATTCCATTCATTGTATGCATTCCATACAGATAGAATAATGTATTAATCCCGCTCTTGTGTACCACCTGATCCTGAACGTGGTAACAGCTGTTATTTAACTAAGCTTTCTCCTGAAGCCCGCGGTCCAACTACAACACTCAGAAGCTCCGGATTCGGACCGCGGACCGCCAATTAAGTAGCCCTGCGCTAAATTTATGTGAAACCGCACTAAAAAAAAAATACTGACACTATTAGTTGCAAAAATAACACTATGTATTATTCTCACTCTCCAGCATACAGATTATTCTAGATCTGCAAAGTTTAATCAGTCATCTCTTCCTGAGCATGTGTAGATGTTTGTTGCTGTGATTGGCCGTGCTCTGTCTCGATGCATACAAGTGGATATGTCTACGATCAGGACTGCATATTGATTTGTGATGGTTTTTCACGCGTTTTAAAAATATATCATGTTCATGTTTTTAAATTTATTGATTTTACAATTAATTAAGAGTACATTTGTACTGCAACACGACCAAATAAACCTATGGTGTGCTACCATATCCTAATATATATCCTTATTTAAACCCATTTTTAACATACTGTAATTTTACTTTTGCTTTTTGTATCTGATAATGATCCCTTAATATCAGGATCGCTTGTGGGTGGCAAAGAGGCAAATTAACCTACTGATACTGCCTGTAGTTCATTCGACTACATCGCCTAGTTGACCTTGGAATACCGATGCTAAGCGCCAACGAATTTTTACGATTATTATTTTTGTTATTTATTTTTTATACAAAGTAACTTACAGGATTCATCATTGGGTCATATATAGATGCTCAGGTTACTGTCTAGTATGGAAACACTTCTCTAGGCTTAGGTTGAGGCCTATGAGTAACATAACCTTCAGCCAAAACGCTGGGTAAATTGTCTAGACTATTTTTGAAAGTCATTAGTGACATGGGTCTCAAAGAAAGAAATAGATTAGAACCTAACAAATCCCGGGACCTGATGAACTGTTCTCAAGGGTTATAAAAGAATGTAAATAATAACTTAGTAAACCATTGGCTAGTCTTTTCAACATATCACTACAAACTACCATAGTGTCAAATGTGATATCTACAAAGCAGGAGATAAGTCCTAAGCTTCGAATTATAAACCAATTAGCCTATCCTCCATTGGGGGAAAATTGATGGAATCCATAATTGCCGAGGCTATTCGAAGCCACCTTGAAAGACGAATTGATCAATGAATCTCAGAAAAGTTTTACAAAGGGGCTTTCCTGTCTTAAGAATTAACTAATTTTTTCCACTAAGGTATTTGAGGAGATAGATCATGGTAATGAATATAGTATTGTGTATATAGACTTCACTAAGGTTTTTAATAGAGTTCCACATCGGAAACTGTTGAGGAAAGTCGAGGCTCATGGAATAGGAGAACTTTTTTCCTGGATCGAGGCGTGGTTGACAGATAGGTTACAGAGAATTTGCATAAATGGGGTGAAATCAGAGTGGGGAAGCATAACAAGTAGTGTTCCACAAGAGTCAGTGATGGGCCCTTTGTTCTTCACAATATATATAAACGACATAGACGAGTGAATAAATAGCGACATAAGCAAGTTTGCTGATGACATCAAAATATGCCATCGGATTAATTCTGACGAGGACACTAGAGCGATACAGGAAGATCTGAATAGACTGATGCAGTGGTCAGTGAAGTGGTACATGCAGTTACCTGGAGAGTATACCTGGACAGACAAAAGCAAAGTTCTAATCCTTGGAAAGCAAAATAACCATGGCACTTATAAACTAAGTAATGTAGATCTTAATCACTCTGAATGCGAAAAATACTTAGTAATTCTGGTTAGTAGTAATCTAAAACCAAGACAACGGTGTATAAGTGTTGACAATAAAGCGAATGGAATTCTTGGCTTCATATTAAGAAATATAAATAACACAAGTCCTTAGGTTAATCTTCAACTCCATATATCGTTGGTTGAGACTTATTTAGATTATCTTGCACAGTTCTGGCCACCATATTACAGAATGGACATAAATGAGCTGGAGAATGTACAGAGAAGGATGAGAAAGTTGATCCCATAAACCAGAAATCTTTCCTACGAGGACAGACAGAGGGCACTGAATCTGCACTCGCTAGAAAGGCGTAGAATTAAGGAACACATAATTGAGGTGCATTAATAGAAAACAGGAATAAATAACGGGGATGTAAATAACATGCTAAATATATCTAACCAAGACAGGACTCGCAACAATGGGTTCAAGTTTGAATAATTTTGATTTTAAAACGGTATAGGACATTACTGGTTTGGCAATCAAGTTGTAGATGAGTGGAACAAACTCCCGAGGACTCATTCAAGCTAAAACCTTAATTAGCTTTAAAAATAGGTTAGACAAGTACTTGAGTGGCGGAGAGTTGTCCTGCCTAGCGTGGGCTAGTAGGCCTGCTGCAATGTTCCTTCTTCCTTATATTCTTGAGTAATGATAGGTCGTGATGATTGGAGGAGAGGGAAGACCAGAGAGAGTACTGTCTAAAAAGTAAGAAATTGCACAGATCAGGGAAGAAAAGGGACCTATAAGTTAATATTACACCACATATCGCCGCAGATTCCTATTAATCTTTTAACTTCAGACACTTTAGGAAAACTAGCAAACATCAGAACAGCATTCAGGAACCCGAGTAAAGAATCCTTCAGAATTTTGTTTATCAGTATTTATATTACTGTACTCATGAGAAGTGTTAAACCCACTGGGCTCATACAACGCCTTGAGAATGAGAAGTAATCCGGTTTGAACCACTGAAAGAGAGGAAATATTCAATTCCTTAGATCAGGAGCCCTACAGCAGCATCTAGGCACCCTTGTGAATAGTCGCTCGACCTCTGTGGAGAGCGGACATGCGCCTAGCCTGCCTCTACTGACCGTTGGAGCAAGTTTTGTTTTCACAACATGGTGCAGTAAGGGGGGAGGTGAGTCAACACCGACTGTATAGAGCTGGTGTGTGGGGCCGTGACGGCCCAATCTGCTTCAGTTTTGCTGCCAGCGATCATCAGGAACACCTATAGTGTGGCCAATGAAAAGCTTTATGGAGTAGCGCTTAATGGGGCCTACCAGATCTTCGTGAAACTTCGTTAGGCTGGTGTCTAAGAGCAGCTGGTGGCCCGTTTTCAAGATGGCTGTGAGGTTGTTAACCCGGCTGTCACTGTGCGCCTGCATGATGTGTCTTGTTATTATTCGTGGATTAAGGTGCGCAACGTGCCTGTTGAGGCTGACGAGACAGACCTATGAGCAGTGTTCGACAGATATGGAACAGTCCATATGGTGACAGCTGGGAAGTGGATGGAGGGAACATACGATGGACTCCCTGAAGGAGTTTTCACTTTAAAAATAACATTGAAACACCCTATTCCATCATACGTGGTTCTGGACGAGTTGAGTACGGATGCAAGTGATGATATCATTTGCTGGGCAGCACCACACTTGTTTCCTATGCGGGGCGTATGACCATATTGAGGTGCAGTGTGCTCGACTGCAATGGTCACAGGATGGGGGCATCAGCCCATGCCAGAGCCCATCCCAGAGGTGGAGGTTGTGCCTAGGTCGGGTGTGCAACTGCAGGGTACAAAGTGGGCTGCAGAGGTGGAGCAGGCAGAGCTGATCGAGGAGCCCTGTGTGACTCGTCCTGGGGAATCTAGCACTCCTTGCCCAGTTCCAGAGGAAGTGGGAGGAGTGACGCCTGAGGAAGTATGTGCAGTGGAGGACACGATAGAAACTGTACTGCAGGATTTGTTGGGCACTCCCAGTGAGGTGACTGTGGAGGGGCTTGCTGTCAGCCTCGATGATGTGGCTGAGCGAGGGCATAGGGATGTGGTGGAGTCTGTTGAGGGGTGGATGTTGGCTTGGATGCCTTCATAGTGGAGGTGGTTGTTCACAGTGAAAGCCTTCAGGAGGATGCTATGGAGGAGGATGGTGGGTCGTGCAAGCGGGCAGCAGCACTGGCAAGAAGGTGTGGGTGGCGGTGGTGAGGGGCAGCTCTGTGGGGCCCAAAGAACCGAGAACAGTTAAAGGTGGCCCTCGAGTGTCAGGTGGTGAGTGTGGTGGCCACTGCCGACAAGCAGATCATGCTGCAATGGTGGGCACGAGGAGGTCTTTCCTACCAGCTTCAAGTGCATGTCGGTAAATGTGAATGGTTTGCAAGATGGGTTGAAGTGTATGTGGTTTAGGAATTTTTATGCAGGTATAGGGGTGGATGTTATGTCTGTGCAAGAGCACAATCACAAAACCGGGTGTGAGTTGGTGATCGATGGTTTCAAGGTTCTTGTTTCGAATTCACCTTGCTTGAAAGGGCGGGGGTCACTATCCTGCTGCGAGAGACAAGCCCATTTATTGTACATCACAGTGAGGAGGGCGGGTTTTGAGGGTGGATGGGATGTGGATGGGGGAGAGAGTGGCATTTGTGTATGTCTGTGGACTGGCGGAGGGGGATGGGCATGTCAAGACTGCTTTTGTGAAGGACGTGCTGGTGTACCACCTCCAGTCGCTTCCCCCCGTGGCAGTCATGGGGGGCGACTGGAGTTGTGTGGTGCATCAAAAGGACATAGCGCCGCGTGGGGCAGGATTCTGCTCGGTAGATTTGGGGGAACTGTTGAGGGGGGTGGGATTGAGGGATGTGGCAGGGGGTGATGCGTGAGAGGTAGAGCATATGTTTGTGCAGGGTGGATATGCCGCTCGCCTTGATAGACTGTATGTGACTATGACTGCAAGGGTGGGGAGGGTGAGTGTGGTGCACATGGCATATTCGGATCATCGGGTGGTATTGGTGGAATTGGAGTGGGATGGGTTGCCAAAGAGGCATCAGAGTTACTGGAAATTTAATGTTAGGCTCCTCGAGGTTGGGGAGGGGCAGGATAGGTTTGAGAGGTTGTGGGAGGATTTATGGCCTGGGAAGGGGGTTGTTGAAGATTTGCTGGAATGGTGGGATAAGGTGGCGAAGGGGGGATTAGAGATTTTTAAGTATGACAGGGTTGGGGGGAGGCACAGATGTCTTATGGGCTTCTTTGGTACTTCAAGGGGCAATTGCGGGATAGTTATGGGAGAGGGGTGGGGGCTACCCTGTGGTTGAAATTGAGGGGCTGAAAGAGCATACAAGGGAATTGCAGAATGTGCAGTTTGATGTGGTGAGGGTGCAGGGTGGGTTGGAGGAGGTTTTGTGGGGAGACAAACCATTGGCGTGTGTCCTGCGAGGGAAGCGGAGGCGTAGGGTGGCCACGGAGATGGAACATTTGATAGTGCATGAGATGGGTAGGTATTGGGAGGGGCAGGAGCTGCATACGACGGAGGGGATGGGATGTTATGCGGATGCTTGGTTTAGGTCATATTTGTGGAGTGTGGGAATGAATGGGGAGGCGTAAGGACATTGGGGGGTGGGCTTCCTGTGTTCTGGGTAGGGGGGATTGGTTGGCGCTAGGTGGGGTCATAGAGGAGGAGGAGGTGTGGCAGGCATTGTGGAGCATGAGTAGTGGTAAGGCACCAGGGGTAGATGACCTGCCAAGTGAGTTCTATTTACAGAATTGGGGAGTCCTCAAGAGGTTCTTGGTGCAGCTGTTGAATGCGATGAAGGAGAGGGAAAAGTTGGGGAAATCGCAGGCGATGGCGGTAGTGGTTTTGGTCTCGAAGGGGGACCGATTGTGCATGGTGAGGGACTATAGGGTCATTTCTTTATTATGCGCAGATTACAAGTTATTTGCTAAAATTTTACATAATCGGGTGAAATGTGTGATCAGTAGGGTTGTTGCGAGAGGTCAATATGGGGTGCCAGGGAGGTCGGTGTATGAGGGGCATGGGATGATTCAGGGGTTCATTGAGTGTGTGCAGGGGAGGGGGGAAGGAGTGTTGGCCTTGGATTGGAAAGCAGCATATGATAGTGTGGAAAGGGACGTGTTATGGCATATCATGAGGTGGCAAGGGTTTGGGGAGGAGATTGTGCGATGGGCGAGGACATTGTATCACAGGGCAAGTGTTCATGTGCAGGTGAATTGGAGGGTGGGGGAGCGAATCCTGATGGGTAGGGGTCTGAGGCAGGGATGCCCAGTCTCCCAATTACTTTTCGCATGTTTGCAGGACCCCTTTTACAGGGTAGTGGTGTGCATGAGGGGGTTAGAAACATGGGGGGCCACGGTATGCCAGGAATTGTCAGTTATGTAGATGACACGACAATTCTTGTGCGTGAGGGGGTTTAGAAGAGGTGGGGGATAGTCGATTTGTTTGGGGAGGCAACGGGTATGAGGGTGAATGTGACGAAGTTGAAGTTTATGGGGTTGGGGGTTTGGGATTTGGTGGTAGCGAGAGGTGGTGTGTCATAGACCGTTTGAGGATTTGTGGAACTGAGTATGTGCGGGATGCAAGAGAGGCCAGAATGGTTAATTCAGAGAGTGTCGTGGGCCACGTGCTTGGTAGATTGGATGGCTTGCAGCCGAGTCATTTAACGCTTCATCAAAGGGTCATCATTGTCAATGTTGTACTTTATAGTAAAATTTGGCACGTGGCTGCAATGTATCCATTGGTGCAGACAGATATAAGGACAGTGTTGAGGCATGTTCTTTACTTCATTTGGGGGTCAGGATGTGATTGGTTGCGGAGGGGGTGGTTACTCTCCCAGTGCACAGCAGTGGGCTGGGGTTAATTAATTTAGAGAGTAGGCTTAAGTGTGTATATTTGAAGAGAAGGTTCCTTCGTGTGGGGGGATGCTAGGGGGGTGGGTTAGGACTATTGTATGAGGACATGCGGAGGTGGTGGGGGGAAAGGACTTGCAAGAGTGTGAGGCCATGTTATGGGTGTTAATGTATGCTAGGGACCCTGCACATTTGAGGGTAGGGGTTCTCAAGAAAGTGTTGGGGAAAGGGGAGGTAGCGTTGGTGGAAGGGGTGTTGCATGCAAAGAGTATGTACCCTTTATTCAGAGCATGTTAAACACACCCACATAGGCTCCCCTCCAACCAGCGAACCATCGTTAAGGGTTTGATATGGGGCCCCATCATCAAATCAATGACTCGGTTCAGCCAATCATAATGCGAGTTTGACAATGGCAAAGGCGAAGTGGTTACCACTCACAAATTTGTCATTGTCATTCCTGCATTGAGCTGGTTGTGGTACGGTTGTCTCTGTCTTTTGGCTGCTGTTTTGCCTTGATGACTGTGGCATGTACCATTATTACTCTCTCTGTACATAGTGTACATACTTGTACAAAGCCTTATATAATACTTGGTGAAGGAAAAGACAAAAGTCTGATATAATACAAATTGCTTGGTGAAGGAAATACAAATTTAAAGCATTTTCTACTGTGTTTCTCTGCTCCAAGCTCCCTTTTACACTCAGGATAACAGGCCATTGAACCTGAGGTTGTAATAAGTGGCAGACCTGATGTATGTGTGGGATGACATTTGGGGTAGGTTGTGTGGGTTGTGCATATGGCTGCACGATTGGGAGGTTGTTCCGGTTCCTCCATTGTATCCTGCTGCCAGGTGTGGTCCTCCACGACCGGAGGATATGGGAAGACGGGGTGTGTAAAGAATGTGGAGGGGAGGACTCGGCACTTCACATGGTGTATTTTTGTGAATGGCTGGGCACTGTGAGGGAGTGGATGAGGAGAGTTTTGCGTAGATTGGGGGGTGGGATTTTGGTTTTGTGGGCATTGAGTTTGGATGTTTGAGGGGTAAGGGTACGAGTGCAGTGAGCTGTGGCACACCTCGTTGTAGACTTTGTTTTTGTGTCGTGGGCGATGAGGGATCAGGCTGGGGGGTGAGCAGACAGATCTTGGTGGTGACCTTTTATTGAACGCTGTGTCGCAATTGGGCTCTTTATGGGATACGGTGGGAAAGGGATTTCTATGCAGGCTATCATAATCTAATGGTGGGGGTTTTATTGGGCTTGTGAGGGGGTCAGGGGCTGGTCTTTCCTGGGGGGTGCTGGGTGGTGTGAATGTCTACACATTGTGAGCGAGGGAGTGAATGCCTGTCTGGTTGGAGATGTCCTGGTACGTGGCTGCTCTGCTCCTCGGAGCACTGCCGTATGCTGTATTGGGGGTGGGTACCCTTACCACATGGTTGGATGTGTTCCGGGGCCATTCCCTGGTGGAGGGCTTATTGATAGGGGTCTTGGTTGTTGATGTGAGTGATGGCCTTGCTGGTATCTAGGCAAGATGCAGGAGGGGAAGTGTGGGGGTTTCGTGTTGTGTGTGGCTGATTCAGTAGGTGCAGGGCTTGGTGTTCCTTTTGTTATTTTCTTTGGTGTACGCACATTCAGGTGTGCTTCTGTCTTGTTCCTTGGAGTTGGACATGTACTCAGCATGAAGGAAGCTGATGATTGGCGATGGTCATGTACTATTATTATAATCAAAAGAAGCGCTAAACCACAGGGGTTATGCAGCTGGTCATGTACTAGTGTTTGTCATGTGCCTTCTTTGGACATGCTGATGTGTTCTTGTCACTTGTAGAGTGCAAGTTGTAATCCTGTCACCGTTCAGGTGTAATTAGGTGTAATTCGGTGGAGGTTCGCTTCTTATGAGGTAGGCGTTGTAGGTGGCGATTTCATAATGTTTGTCAATGGTTAGTTTGTGAACATGCGATAGGACATGTTAAAAATTTGATGTGTTTATTATCATTTTAATGTGTGTGCTCCTTATGTTCTGACATTTGTAATCACATTGTTTGGAAGATTGTTTTTATGTGTTCTTGAATAGTTTACTGTTATTGGATTTGTATTGTTATGCTATGTACGCTGTACACTGTACATTAAATAATAAAAAAATCAATTACTGATCATGCGACCCTGTATGTAGCCGCCGCCTGATGAACAATCTAAAACTCGATAATAAATGTAAAAAATATTGCAACTTGACTAGTCCGAGAACTAAGAAAAGTGCATTGTAAGTGTAAGGCGAGGCTGAAAGTAGTAAACCTGACAACAGTCTGCACGGAGAGAAGGTCTAGGAAAACAGTTATGACGTACAAAATATTAAAAGGAACTGATAGCTATAGGCAAATATCAGTAAACTGAATTGTAAGGACCAGTGATGAGAGACATAAGTCGAAGCTGATCAAACAGATGAGCCATAGGGATGCTAAGTAGCGCTTCTTTAGCATCAGAGTGACAAAAGATCGATACGAGTTGGATAAAGAAGCCTTAAGAGGCAAAGTCACTGCACAGTGTCAATAGTATGATAAGATTCAAGAAGCCAGAAACCAATAATGCCGGTCGACGTTGATTAAGAAGCAGGGTAAAGAACGGAGACTCGACTCTTGAAAACACAAATTGGGGAGTACAGCGAGTACACACATACACACACACACACACACACACACACACACACACACACACACACACACACACACACACACACACACACACACACACACACACACACCACACACACACACCACACAGTGGAGGTAAAAAAACGAAATGTACTGAATGATGATACAGTGGAAGTCGACCCCAGACACGTTCAAAATTTGACCTGATTAACGCTAATTGAAGTCAGTGGGAAGAGTATTTAAGAAGCAGGATCAAGAGCTTGAGCTCACTCGCGTCTGTCCCACAAATTCCAACATGCAATCACACTTGTGCGTTCAGCTTTAATGACTCCTCAGACATTACCAATAATCTTGAATTGGTCGTCTATATAATTAAGACCTGTGTCAGGAGACACTTTTCCAGCTACCTGACGATTAATATAATAAACATTACCTGTGTATTATACCTGACGTTATTCACGTACCTGTTACCGGAGATAAACAAGAGACAAACACCAGGAACATCACGTAACAGATTGACGTTTGCATCTTTATGCCCGGTGAGGTCACACGCAAAGGTCAACGAAAGGGCTTGTCAGCTGAGGCCTCTGCTTGAGCACCAGGAGGCCTCTGTATCACCAGCTGGTCACTGTAGCACTGGGTGGTCACTGTAGCGCCAGACGACTGAGTAGCGAGTGATCTTACAGCTGTCAGAGTATCAAGAGTGATCACGGTGTGAGCTCCAGTACTCGCACATCTTATCTTAGGAACGATAGCCACACTAGGATGATATCTGTCTTACCTTATCAGTGGTCAAGGGTGTAGAAGTGAGGTACTGCCATCAGTGTTATCAACGACCCACCCATCTGAGTATCCACTACGACCCTCCCTTCATGAGGGTGAGAGTAGTGTCCACTACGACCCTCCATTAAAGTGGGAGTAGTGTCCATTACGATCCTCCCTTCATGAGGGTGAGAGTAGTGTTCACTACGACTCTCCCTTCATGAGGGTGAGAGTAGTGTTCACTACGACTCTCCCTTCATGAGGGTGAAAGTAGTGTCCACTACGACCCTCCATTAAGGTAGGAGTAGTGTCCAGTACGATCCTCCCTTCTTGAGAGGTAGAAGTGTTATCAACGACCCTCCCATGAGGGAGAGAGTAGTGTCCCCTACGACCCACCAATCATAAGGGATAGTGTCCACTACGACCCACCCATCATTAGAGAGTAGTAGTGTCCACTACGACCTTCCCATCATGAGGGTGAGAGTAGCGTCCGCTACGACCCTCCATCAGGGTGGGAGTAGCATTCAATACGATCCTCCCTTCATGAGAGAAAGAAGTGTTTGTAACGACCCGCCCATAATGAGGGAGAGTGTAATGTGTGAATACCAGAGAAACCCTGTCTGTACATCAATTCAAGACTTCTTGAAAACCACTTACTCACTCAAAACTAAATATAGAGTACTTAACCCTACCTACGAAGCTAAATACATACGACACGCCCATCATGAAGAGGAGAGTAGTGTCCACTACGACCCGCCCATCGTGAGGGAGTAGTGTCCACTACGACCCACCCATCGTGAGGGAGTAGTGTCTACGACTCGCCCATCGTGAGGGAGTAGTCTTCACTAAGACTCGCCCATCGTGAGGGAGTAGTCTTCACTAAAACCCGCCCATCGTGAGGGAGTAGCGTCCACTGCGACCCGCCCATCGTGAGGGAGTAGTGTCCACTACGACCCGCCCATCGTGACGGAGTAGAGTCCACTACGACACACCCATCGTGAGGGAGTAGCGTCCACTGCGACCCGCCCATCGTGAGGGAGTAGTGTCCACTACGACCCGCCCATCGTGACGGAGTAGAGTCCACTACGACACACCCATCGTGAGGGAGTAGCGTCCACTACGACCCGCCCATTGTGAGGGAGTAGCGTCCACTACGACCCGTCCATCGTGAGGGAGTAGCGTCCACTACGACCCGCCCATCGTGAGGGAGTAGCGTCCACTACGACCCGCCCATCGTGAGGGAGTAGTGTCTACTACGACCCGCCCATCGTGAGGGAGTAGCGTCCACTGCGACCCGCCCATCGTGAGGGAGTAGTGTCCACTACGACCCGCCCATCGTGACGGAGTAGAGTCCACTACGACCCACCCATCGTGAGGGAGTAGCGTCCACTACGACCCGCCCATCGTGAGGGAGTAGCGTCCACTACGACCCGCCCATCGTGAGGGAGTAGCGTCCACTACGACCCGCCCATCGTGAGGGAGTAGCGTCCACTACGACCCGCCCATCGTGAGGGAGTAGTGTCTACTACGACCCGCCCATCGTGAGTGAGTAGCGTCCACTACGACCCGCCCATCGTGAGGGAGTAGTGTCTACTACGACCCGCCCATCGTGAGGGAGTAGTGTCTACTACGACCCGCCCATCGTGAGTGAGTAGCGTCCACTACGACCCGCCCATCGTGAGTGAGTAGCGTCCACTACGACCCGCCCATCGTGAGGGAGTAGTGTCTACTACGACCCGCCCATCGTGAGGGAGTAGTGTCTACTACGACCCACCCATCGTGAGTGAGTAGCGTCCACTACGACCCGCCCATCGTGAGTGAGTAGCGTCCACTACGACCCGCCCATCGTGAGGGAGTAGTGTCTACTACGACCCGCCCATCGTGAGTGAGTAGCGTCCACTACGACCCGCCCATCGTGAGGGAGTAGCGTCCACTACGACCCGCCCATCGTGAGGGAGTAGCGTCCACTACGACCTGCCCATCGTGATGGAGTAGTGTCTACTACGACCCGCCCATCGTGAGGGAGTAGCGTCCACTACGACCCGCCCATCGTGAGGGAGTAGCGTCCACTGCGACCCGCCCATCGTGAGGGAGTAGCGTCCACTACGACCTGCCTATCGTGAGTGAGTAGCGTCCACTACGACCCGCCCATCGTGAGGGAGTAGAGTCCACTACGACCCACCCATCGTGAGGGAGTAGAGTCCACTACGACCCACCCATCGTGAGGGAGTAGCGTCCACTACGACCCGCCCATCGTGAGGGAGTAGAGTCCACTACGACCCGCCCATCGTGAGGGAGTAGCGTCCACTACGACCCGCCCATCGTGAGGGGACAGACCACTGTTAATTAAGGATATAATTTAGGTAAGTAAAAGAAAAAGTGAAATTCAACAATTAGTTTTGATTTAATTTTCATTTTAAAATAAAAGTAAAAATAAAATTTTATGGCAGAAATTAATTAAATCCTTAATACTAACTCACTCAGTGTTCAAATTTCTAGACTAGATATATAATTAAATATGAATGCATGCATATTATATATATATATATATATATATATATATATATATATATATATATATATATATATATATATATGCAAAAAGATCACAGTAAACAGGTGATATCAAAATATGAAAACAACCACTATGAAAATAGAAGAATTAAGCTTGTGACTACTCACATTATCAAAATTGATAATGTGAGTAGTCACGAAAGCGCTTGGAATTCTTCTATTTTTTCATAGTGGTTGTTTTGTATATATATATATATATATATATATATATATATATATATATATATATATATATATATATATATATATATATATATATTTATTATATTATATCCTTTAGAAGTGTCGACAACTGGGGAGCAACCCGAAAAGCTGGTGAGCCATGGGAAGGACAGGCATCTGGTCAGTAGGTGAAAAGCTGCATGTACAGTTGGAGAAAAAACGTTTCTAGTCTCTTTCTGCTGGGCAGAAGTGATATCTGGCAACTCAGTCGTTGTAAACAGAAGAGTAAAGTCTGCTTTCATTAATGAATTTACCAGCTTGTAACGACGATGGTGAGTGGCTGACAAAGTTAATTATGTGTATCTATCTACAAACAGCTTTATATTCTCATATATGTTAGGTGGTTTAGATAATGATGGGTGTTTCGTAGCAGGAGTATTTTCCTGGTTTTGATTAATCTTCTCTGTTTACAAACGTTGTCGACGTTGCAGTTTCTGCGACATTCAAATGTATAACATATGTCAATCAGATTTAGAGGTGAATGTGCAAGTCAGCTTTTTGAACAGGCACCTAAAGTCAGTACCTCCGTATTGCTACGAGTAACAGCGTGGTTGATCAGGTCTTGATCCACCACATTATTATTATAATCAAAAGAAGCACTAAACCACAAGGGTTATACAGCGCGGCAGGGCAGGAAAGGATGCAGGGGGAATAGGTTGTAAGCGGGAGATGGATGATCAGTAGGGTATGGAGTGCAGCAGAACAGTGGATAGTGCAGGGATAGAGGGTAGCAAGAGATCGAGGTAGAAGGGACTGAGGGAGGTGCTAGAGGTATAATCTTCAGAGTTTG
This sequence comes from Cherax destructor, assembly GCA_009830355.1. NCBI lineage: Eukaryota > Metazoa > Arthropoda > Malacostraca > Decapoda > Parastacidae > Cherax > Cherax destructor. The sequence goes on along the minus strand of WNWK01010687.1, from coordinate 512 downwards.
TGTAGTAAGTCAGTTTCTGTCAAAAAGTCAACGAGAGAGTCAGGATTAAAGGAGGGTCCATCAGCAAGAAGGGAAGGTAAAGAAAGGGCCATATAGCGAAGACGCCGTTGGAGGTAAATTCTGCGTGCTCGTTGATAAAGTGGACAGTCCAACAGAATATGTCAAACAGACACTGGAACCTGACAATGCTCACAGAGAGGGGCAGGGAGCCTCTCCATGAGATACCCGTGTGTAAGACGAGTGTAGCCAATGCGAAGACAGGAGAGTGTAGTCTCCCAACCTCGACATTGGTGACAAGAAGGCCAGAAACCTATACTCGGTTTAATAGAATGAAGTTTGTTATTTAGCAGGTCAGACCAGGCCTGGTCACAGACCAGGCTGCGGGGGCGTTGACCCCTGGAATTCTCTCCAGGTCTCCAGGTAGCGTTGTTGCCAACGGGTGCGAAGGTGGGTAGCAATGACCGCAAAATAGTCCGTAAAAGGAACACCTCTATATGAAACTGGAAGGTCAT
>WNWK01010686.1:0-68906 GCA_009830355.1 Cherax destructor | reverse complement strand
TTTGTTTATGCCCATCATCCACTTGTACACCTCGATGATATCTCCCCTCATTCTACGTCTCTCCAGAGAGTGGAGATTCAATGCTCTAAGTCTATCTTCATACGGGAGATTTCTTATACTGTAAATCATTTTAGTCATTCTTCTTTGTATGTTCTCCAATGAATCTATATCCATCCTGTAGTAAGGAGACCAAAACTGAGCTGCATAATCCAAATGAGGTCTCACTAGTGATGTAGTTGGTGTACGATTTCTGTCATTTCCTGCCAGCTTTTTTTCCTTCCTTGCGCTAAGTTATACGTATTATATACCGTATTCTTACAATAAAGTAAGCTAGAGAAAAGAAAATGTTTTTAAGAAAAATTTAAGGAAGAGAAAACACATTGACAGTACTGTGCTGTATCCCCCAATGAAAAGCAGGGGTGCCACTAGCACGTTAAGAGACATCACAATAAGTGTCAGGGGCCCAAGACTGTTCAACTGCCTCCCAGCATACATAAGGGGGATTACCAATCGACCCCTGGCTGTCTTCAAGCAGGCACTGGACAGGCACCTAAAGTCGGTACCTGACCAGCCAGGCTGTGGTTCGTACGTTGGATTGCGTGCGGCCAGCAGTAACAGCCTGGTTGATGAGGCCCTGATCCACCATGAGGCCTGGTCACAGACTGGGCCGCGGGGGCGTTGACCCCCGGAACTCTCTCCAGGTACTCCAGGTAAACTGTAAGTTGACGTCTGTCTACAAGAGGAATCTTCTGTGTCAGTACCTACATCTGTATTGTGGTACAAATCACTGTACATGTTATACGTATTACTAACACTAGATATCAAAAATGAAAAGATAATGTGAAAATGAAATTCATATTTATGATTTAATATTTCATCTTTATTATCATTCTATATTATATTATATTGTTATTATATTATTGACCTTTGTGGGTTTATTGCTTAGTTATGATTATAATAATAATATTAATATTATTATATTATATTAATATATTATTGACCTGTTCCACTGCAGAGTCTCCCCAGGCGGTAACGTCGGCTCAGACCACATCCCTGTCATAATTAAGCTCCAATCTACACCATTCCGCACAAAAACCCAACCTAAAAACACTAGGCTTCGACCCCTTTAGGGGCTACCTAGCAAACAACGACCATACTATTTCTCTTGAGAACCAACCCTCCACTGCAATAGAAGAGGCGATCACCTCCCTCCATGTAAGAATCACTGAGGCCACAGAAGCATGTTGCCAACTAACAACTTCATACGGCGTATGCTGTCAGTGGCCCTATAAACCCCAACAACAACAACAACAACTAACAACTTCCAGGATCTACCAACAATACAAACCAACCAGGGAAATAAAAGACAGCATGAATAATTACCAAGTTGAATGTAGTAGGCACTTCCACTCAGGACAGCCCACACGTGAGGTACTCCAAAGAATGAGAAGGGAATTAATAACCCTAATCACCCAGCACAAGAGAAATATGGAAATACCTTGTGCTTCAAGCTAACCAGTATAAGCGACATCCAGAACAATTCTGGAGTAAGATCCGTAGACTACTGGGGGATAAACACTCACCCACACAGCACCTCACACACTCCTTCACTGACGTGGATGGTGAGGAAGTGACAACCTTGCTCGATGACCCACAAGACCAAGCTAACTTGACGGGTGATATGTCGGAGAAAATTCTCTCACAATGATAGCAGAAGATTTAACAATAACCACTACCTGTGGGTCAACCAATGCGGGACGAAAATTGGGAAGACTTTCACCCAATACCAAAGTCATTGGCCGAATGAGAAATAAGGCCCCTGACCCTTCAGGCATAACAGTAAAACAACTCAAGTACCTACCCCGTAACTGCAAGATGTCCCTGTTAAACGTCTTTAATGCTGTCCTGGTGTCTGGCCACTTCCCTGTAACATTCAAGACAGTAAAGATGATCTTCATCTCAAAACCTAACAAGGACAACCGTAAACCAGAAAACTACAGACCTATCTCCCTACTCGAAGTCACTGGCAAAGTCTTCGAAAAAATCATCTCCAACAGACTGAACTACTACATGGAATTCAATCACCTCTTCACCGAAAAGCAGTTTGGCTTCAGGTCCCACCGCGAAACACAGCATGCTATCAACATCATCTTTGATGCGGTGGATAGCCTGAGGAAACAAGGAAACCTTGCCCTAAATGCAACGAGGGACGTTCACAAAGCCTTCGACAGCCTATGGCACGATGGTCTTATATTCAAACTTGCCGACCTACCAGACCACAATTGGACCTTTCTCAGGCTCATATTCAATTTCCTAACAGGCAGAAGCATCATCCGTAACTTCAATGGCAAAACAGCAGTGCCATTCACTCCGATAGCTGGAGTACCACAAGGCTCATGCCTTAGCCCCATACTCTTCAATATATATGTAAACGACCTCCCACAACCTGAACACAACGATACCATCATCCAATTTGCAGACGATGTTATCCATGTAGTGTCGTCCACCCCCATATCAGGTGCATCCAAGCACAGGAGAGTAATAGAGAAAATGAATGAGGAATTACGAAGAATAGTTAACTGGGAGAAAAAATGGAGAATCACAACTAACCCAGAAAAAGTCCTCATCAGCACCATCGGCTGCTTCCCATCTACCATAGAAGAGAAAAGAGGTATCTCCATAAGAGGTTCACGTGTCGCTATCAGAAATCCAAACAAGATCCTGGGTTATGAGATCGACAGATTGCTACACTCCACATCTCACATCACCAAAAAAGTGAACCTAGCTAAAGCCCGCCTCGGCCAACTATTCAGATTCAAAGAAGCCCCCTCCCACATCAAGAAGCACCTCTATAAGATGATTAGACCTGTGCTGGAATACCCTTGCGTACCCATATCACTAACTAAAACCAACATGCTGCAGCCTCAACGTGTCCAGAACAAAGCCCTCCACTTTATCACTGGGACCAGATTCAGAGACAGAATCAGGATGGAAGACCTGCATATACAACAGGAAATCGCTGCAATTAATGTCAGGATAGACAAACTAAAGAAGAGACAACTATATGACATGCAGGAACTCTATGTACCTGACAGAGAAAACCCTCCCCAACCAATGAATACCACCGACTACGTCATCAGCACACCTCCCCACCGAACCCAAAGAATGACCCTACAACAGAGTCAGACGTTTCATTGACAAGGACAACTTCCCACGACCAAAGATCCTGAGTGATCTCCCCGATGAATTAAGAGTGGATATCACCTGAACCATTCTACGTCCAACAAGGATAAATGCTCCCCAATTTTGGGTGACCTACCTTTACCAAGCTACACCTTACAACTAACCTTGTAACATTCGCAATCACCCTACTAAAGTACACCACCTCAGAAACTGCTTAGCCAACTCCGGGCTAGCTACCAAACACCATCGAATGCCCTCCAACTACCACCTGCTGCAGCATCCTTGCATCCGACCTCTTGCGCAAAAAAAAAAATCAAATTGCTAACAGTATGCATCCTTCCAACTCAGTGGCATGCTGGTATACAGCTGTAAACTGTGTGCAACTGATGGGCAGGAGGTATAACTATTTCAGGAAATTAACGAACTCACGAATAACTCTACATTCACACACACTTATTAAATTGCGCCCAAGTGTTGTTGTTGTTGTTGTAGGTTTGCCGGTACCACCGGCCGGGTCTTCTCCAAATGGTGACCCGGCATGAGCGCCCAAGTGGTTAGGCCACTTACCTTTATAGCCCCCACCTCCCCCTCCTCCCTCCCAACCCATTCCCCTTTCCCGTGTTTCCATCCTTACCCATCCTTCTTCCTTACCCATCTTACCAAAGCTCTGGTCAGAACTTCGAACTTACATTGGTTTAGCGCTTCTTTTGATTATAATAATAATAATAATCGAACTTACATTTGTCTCGACTCAGCACAGAACATGTAACATCTGTAATTGTCTGCGTAAGTTCTGATAAATTTTAACTTTTCATGGTGGATTTGTTTATATTTTATGCTAGTAAATGATAAAATAGACTAGTGTCTACATATATTTTATGCTTTCATGACATACCTAACTTTTTTTTTTCGGTCGCAAATCTCAAAAAAATCAAATATTTTTTTTTTAAATCGGCGTATATGTGGACCCACGCAGTTCAAACTAATAAATTAAGAAACATTAAATAAATATAATTTGAGTGAAAAATTACAGAATAACAAAGTTCCTCATATTTTGTTTATATAAAAGATACGATCAAGTTGGAAGTGCAAACAAAGCAGGTTTTTGCGCATTCCTCAGGTACTGAAGTCATCGAAAAGGTTCAAGAGATGACGGTATACGAGGTGGGCGGCATTCTCTGCAAACAGAAAGTCACCATGGGCGAAGTCTGCAAGAGGAACTCTGTGGTTGAGAACTACCCTGGGCAGCTCTGCTGCTGTCTGCTGTATCCCCTGCAAGCACATATCATCAAGGTCAACTTTAGATTCACTCTTCTTACATTCACATCTAACTTCCTAAGACTCAAATCTATATTTTAGAAATAAATTGGCAATATAACACGTGCTTTTAGTCAAAGTAAATAATTCCCTAGATATGGTACACTACTGGCCTAGATCTGTCCTTTCTATAATAAGTAAAACACTTGGGAAAATAATGTTACAAACGTACTAAGGACAGACAGCAGATGCACAACAGAACAGAGACACTGTGTTTAAAAATGTAGAGGAATTTCTTTGCATCGTTCACTGGTTAACCTGTAGGTCACAAAATATGTAATAATGTCAAAATTTGCACCAAGAACTCATTACAGTTGTGACCGGGTGTAGACTAGTGAATTGTTCATTGCTTTATAATTTGTTCATGATTGTAACCATGTATAAACGTAAGTAAGTAAATTTACTTACATGTTTCATTACATTTGTAATTTGTGAGTTTATTACCTTTGTAGCTTGTTAGTTCATTACCTTTGTAACTTGCTCAGCTATCAAAACTTTGGGCCCCAGTCCCTGGACCCATTATGTACCTCTGTAATCTTTTGACTACCGCCCACAGGATGGGTATGGGCTGCATAATAAAGATATTAAACCAACTGTCAAACATATTGAGAACCAACGCAGCGATAAACCACATATAAAATAGTACAAAATCATATAAAATAGCATGTATATGAGGCTCATAATAAAGCCGTCGAAGTCAGCTCATACCAGTGAAGTCAGCTCATACCAGTGGTCAGCTCATACCAGTGAAGTCAGCTCATACCAGTGAAGTCAGCTCATACCAGTGAAGTCAGCTCATACCAGTGAAGTCAGCTCATACCAGTGAAGTCAGCTCATACCAGTGAAGTCAGCTCATACCAGTGAAGTCAGCTCATACCAGTGAAGTCAGCTCATACCAGTGAAGTCAGCTCATACCAGTGAAGTCAGCTCATACCAGTGAAGTCAGCGATCCTCCATCATCACATTGTTACTTTAATTTTAGTGTGACAGTTTAATATTATCATGAATGTATGGTCCTATCGACAACTGTTGTTTGGTACTGGAGCTGGCACCGGGATATACCTCTGTAATCTGCAAATACCTTTGTAACTTGTCATGATTGTGACCATCTGAGTTCATTACCTTTGTAACTTGCTCAGCTATCAAACTTTGAGGTCCAGTCCCTGGACCCATTATGTACCTCTGTAATCTTTTGACTACCGCCCACAGGATGGGTATGAGGTGCATAATAAAGATATCAAACTAAACTGTAAAGTGGTCTTAATCAACAGTGTGGATTATCATTAAGACTAGGTAAAAACCCTGGTTGAGATTCTTTTGTTATTATGTGGGTGTAGTGGCAGGCAACCGCCACATTCAACTCCATATAATTACTAGCTCATTATTTTTTTGCCTTGTTAGCTCTACTTTTTTAGTATTTAATCTCCATTTCACTAACATGATACTTAATAATTTTCTACCATTGTTGTTTCTTATACTCTAATTTTTAATTATTTTATAATATGATTTAAATCAAATTTCTGGTTATCTTGCATTGGTTCGTTTAATTATCCATCTCCACACACACAAAAACTGAAGACAAGGAGAGATCCACTTGTTTATTATTAATTTTAAATTTATGTAATTGTCCTTGTACAGTGTTGTTTGTTCATGACAACCTCCGCTTCAGTACTTTGTCCTTGTACAGTGTTGTTTGCTCATGACAACCTCTGCTTCAGTACTTTGTCCTTGTACAGTGTTGTTTGCTCATGACAACCTCTGCTTCAGTACTTTGTCCTTGTACAGTGTTGTTTGCTCATGACAACCTCCGCTTCAGTACTTTGTCCTTGTACAGTGTTGTTTGCTCATGACAACCTCTGCTTCAGTACTTTGTCCTTGTACAGTGTTGTTTGCTCATGACAACCTCCGCTTCAGTACTTTGTCCTTGTACAGTGTTGTTTGTTCATGACAACCTCTGCTTCAGTACTTTGTCCTTGTACAGTTGTTTGTTCATGACAACCTCTGCTTCAGTACTTTGTCCTTGTACAGTTGTTTGTTCATGACAACCTCTGCTTCAGTACTTTGTCCTTGTACAGTTGTTTGTTCATGACAACCTCTGCTTCAGTACTTTGTCCTTGTACAGTGTTATTTGTTCATGACAACCTCTGCTTCAGTACTTTGTCCTTGTACAGTGTTATTTGTTCATGGCAACCTCTGCTTCAGTACTTTGTCCTTGTACAGTGTTGCTTGTTCATGACTTCAGTACTTTGTCCTTGTACAGTGTTGTTTGGTCATGACAACCTCTGCTTCAGTACTTTGTTCTTGTACAGTGTTGTTTGCTCATGACAACCTCTGCTTCAGTACTTTGTCCTTGTAGTGTTGTTTGCTCATGACAACCTCTGCTTCAGTACTTTGTCCTTGTACAGTGTTGTTTGCTCATGACAACCTCTGCTTCAGTACTTTGTCCTTGTACAGTGTTGTTTGCTCATGACAACCTCTGCTTCAGTACTTTGTCCTTGTACAGTGTTGTTTGCTCATGACAACCTCTGCTTCAGTGCTTTGTCCTTGTACAGTGTTGTTTGCTCATGACAACCTCTGCTTCAGTACTTTGTCCTTGTACAGTGTTGTTTGCTCATGACAACCTCTGCTTCAGTACTTTGTCCTTGTACAGTGTTGTTTGCTCATGACAACCTCTGCTTCAGTGCTTTGTCCTTGTACAGTGTTGTTTGCTCATGACAACCTCTGCTTCAGTGCTTTGTCCTTGTACAGTGTTGTTTGCTCATGACAACCTCTGCTTCAGTTCTTTGCATCTCTTTTCTAGGGATAAGCGCAGCCAGTGTTAATAACCATGTTGTTGCAGCAGTCTAAGTAACAGTGATGAAATAAGGACAACAACCAGACAGACACTTCGGCCATTTATATTGTTCAGTCAACTTCTGAAGATCTGACGGGGCTTTGGTAATGGGACATGTATTTTTCTGATCAATAAAAGAAATTATTATGTAGAGGAAAGTAACTTCTCGCTCTGGAACACTAAGACTGACTGACTCCTTGGACCAAAGCTTCTAAGATGCTCACCTGATTGCCAGCATTGAAAAAAAATAAACATCACCACCAGCTACCATATAAAATGCACGACTTTTTTCCCCTCACCTTTGAGGAGACGACCCAGTCTCCCTGGGACCAGAAGAGACCGACGGGGACGGTGACGCTGCTGAGGGAGTAATGTGGAGGTGAAGACGACCCGTACTGTTGCAGATTCCTCTCCTGACCGTAGTCGAAGGCGTGGAACCCTCCTGCAACGTTGATGACCTCTTGAAATGGACTGCATCTTCATATCTTAATGCATTTAAAATATTTAACTAATATTATAATTTTGAGTATATTTCAATATAACAATGATGATATTAATGATGGTTTATTAGCATCACATTGTTTTTTCATTCTCTACACCTGAGTTTGACTGTACACAATTAGAGGTAAAGAGGAAGAATATCACACAATAATAATAATAATAATAATAATAATAATAATAATAATAATAATTATAATAATAATAATAATTCCCATTTCTGAAGCCTTTCTCCAAGACAATTTATATAAACAACATAGGGTAGCTAGTGAGAGTTAGGTTTACCTGGAGAGGGTTTAGTGTGAGAGTTAGGTTTACCTGGAGAGGGTTTAGTGTGAGAGTTAGGTTTACCTGGAGAGGGTTTAGTGTGAGAGTTAGGTTTACCTGGAGAGGGTTTAGTGTGAGAGTTAGGTTTACCTGGAGAGGGTTTAGTGTGAGAGTTAGGTTTACCTGGAGAGGGTTTAGTGTGAGTGTTAGGTTTACCTGGAGAGGGTTTAGTGTGAGAGTTAGGTTTACCTGGAGAGGGTTTAGTGTGAGAGTTAGGTTTACCTGGAGAGGGTTTAGTGTGAGAGTCAGGTTTACCTGAGGAGGGTTTAGTGTGAGTGTTAGGTTTACCTTGAGAGGGTTTAGTGTGAGAGTTAGGTTTACCTGGAGAGGGTTTAGTGTGAGAGTTAGGTTTACCTGGAGAGGGTTTAGTGTGAGTGTTAGGTTTACCTGGAGAGGGTTTAGTGTGAGAGTCAGGTTTACCTGGAGAGGGTTTAGTGTGAGAGTTAGGTTTACCTGGAGAGGGTTTAGTGTGAGAGTTAGGTTTACCTGGAGAGGGTTTAGTGTGAGAGTCAGGTTTACCTGGAGAGGGTTTAGTGTGAGAGTTAGGTTTACCTGGAGAGGGTTTAGTTTGAGAGTTAGGTTTACCTGGAGAGGGTTTAGTGTGAGTGTTAGGTTTACCTGGAGAGGGTTTAGTGTGAGAGTTAGGTTTACCTGGAGAGGGTTTAGTGTGAGAGTTAGGTTTACCTGGAGAGGGTTTAGTGTGAGTTAGGTTTACCTGGAGAGGGTTTAGTGTGAGAGTCAGGTTTACCTGGAGAGGGTTTAGTGTGAGAGTCAGGTTTACATGGAGAGGGTTTAGTGTGAGTGTTAGGTTTACCTGGAGAGGGTTTAGTGTGACTTGAGATGTACCGAAGTGCGTTGTGATATTTGACTTAAAATATTTGTACTCGTCAAGGGAAGTCCTTGATGCCGGTCACGGGGTTCTTGATTCAAGAAACTGGACATGCTCTTCCATAGACCCTGATTGTCTCCCATTTGCCAAACGCAGCATAACCCCGATAGGTTTAGCGCTTCTATATAATAATAATAAATAATTAATAATAATAATGATAAAATAAAACAACTGAATGTTGAAAACATCTGTGTTTTCAACATTCACTTGTTTCTTTGTTTACCATCTCTCAAACAAACTGTCCCTGCTCACCCTATCAATTCCTTCAGTATTTTGTACGTTATCATCAAGTCACCCCTAGCTCTTCTTTCCTCCAGTACCAACAGGCTTACTTCCCTTATCCTCTCCTCAAAAAACATACCCATTAGCTCCGAGACTAATCTCGTTGCAAGCCTCTGCACTTTCTCCAGGTTCTTGACATGACCAGGTGTGAGTGCCATACTCGTAGTACAAACTGCTATACAAGCTTGATGTACGCCGTATAGTGTCGTGAATGACTACATGCTTAGATTTCTGAAAGCTAGTATAAGATTTGTCACACGCGCAGTGATTGCTGCATTTATTTAGTTGACGTGAGCCTCAGGTGATATGCTCGATACAATACTCACTCGAAGGTCCTTCTCCTTGAGTGAAATTTACAACTTTTACAATCTAGGCTTGTACTATTTGCAGTCTTCTTTACCCTTCCCAAATCTTCATAACTTTTCATTTGTCGAGAATTAATCCAATAGCCACTTGTCAAATCAACCTGTCCAGATTCATTTGTAGTCTTTCTTGGTCTTCATCTGCTTATATTCTCCTCATTAATTTCACATTATCTGTGAACAGGGATACCTTTGACTATACCTACCATCACCTCATTTACGTATACAAGAAACAGTACCGGTCCTAGTACTGATCGCTGTGGAACCCCACTCGTCACATGCGCCCATTCCGACCCTTCTTCTCGGACAATCACTAGTTGTTTTCTGCCTGTAAGGTATTCTTTGATCCACTGTAGTGCCTTCCATGTTATTCCTGACTGATTCTGTAGCTTGTCCCAGTCTCTTATGCAGTGCTGTGTCAAAAAATTTCCAACAGTCCAAGAATATGCAATCTACTTGTCCCGCTCTCTCCTGTCTTACTTCTGTTACTTTGTCGTAGATCTCTAGTAGGTTTATGAGACAGTGTTTACCATCTCTTCAATCGTGCTGGTTGTCATTTATGACCCCAGTCCTCTCTAGGTAATTCACTTCTCTTCTGATAATCTTCTCCATAACCTTGCATGTTAAGCAAGTCAGTGACACTAGGTTCTTACTTCATGTCCCCTTTCTTAAATACAGGTGTTTCATACCTCTAGTATGTAAAAGTTCATTACCTTTGTAACTTGTTCAGCAATCAAAACTTTGGGGCCCAGTCCCTGGATCCATTATGTACCTCTGTAATATTTTGACTATTGCCCACAGAATATGTATGGGTTTCATAATAAAGATATTAAACTGACTAACCTGTGTCGATTGTTTTGCTGATGATTACTGCTAATGGCAAAGACAGTATCTATGCTCCCTCTCTCAGGACCCACGGAGAGATATTATCTGGTCCCACCGCCTTCAAGATATCTAGCTCGAACAATAATTTCTTGACCTCTTTTCCTGTTGTATGAATTGTGTCCAATACTCGCTGGTGCAGCCTTTTGCTTAGGTTCTCCGGTACTCTTCCTAATTCCTCTAAGAATACCTTCGTATATTTCTTGCTGAGCTTCTTACAAGCTTCCTGGTCATTCTTTATGAGTTCCCTTCCTCCTTCAGCCTCATTACCTGGTCCTTTGCTGTAGTCTTTTGCTTGATATTGTTATATAGCAACTTTATATCAGATTTGACTTACGATGCTATGTCACTCTCAACTATTGCTTCATAATTCTTAAGCTAGTCATAAGTTTGTCTAAGACACTCCAATATAGAAACGGTATTATGCCAATACATCACCTTTACCATTAATATATAAACTAATTGTTAAATTCTTTAAACTAATTGTTTAATTCTTAAATGTTTGAATTTCAGTACCTCAATATTGTAAACCTAGTTAATCACTACAATTACCTAACCTTACAATCAGTATAATCATTGTGTCACTATTGAGTAATACCTATCATAAGACTGCCTGAAAAGCCTAGGCATACCTAGGCATATTATTGGCCATCTTGTAATATCTACTTCATAAAATGTACATTACTATAAGTACACCCCACTTTGTATATTACTAGAAATAAAGAATTTGAATTTGAATTGTATTAAGCCTCTCTTCTTACCCTTGCATATTCGTGTCTAGCTCTTCTGCTCACTTCCTCGTTTTCCTGAGTTCTTTGCTTTATATGTTGTGTCCAGCCTGTAACACGCTTAGCTGTAGCCTCTCTGCAGCTCTTGGTGAAAAATGTATTCACTCTGTTCTTCCCATAGCTTCTTTTGCTCCTGGGTGTGAATTTCTCCTCCGCCTCCACGAACTTTCTGGTCACAAACTCCATCGTGTCATTCCCTCATGCAGGAATTGTCTCATGACTGTGTAGTCCCCTCTATTGAATTATGGTTTCTCACATACTTTCCATGCTACTTCACTCTTCGAGTTTACTTCCATAAGGTAATCAAAACTCAGGACCATATGGCAACTAAGCACTAAGGGGCCTTTTACGGTGCCCCGTGGCCTGGTCGCTAAAGCTCTCTCTCCACACGGCGAGGGTCTGCGATCGATTACCAGCGCAGGTAGAAACATTGGGCGTGTTTCTTTACACTGGTTGTCTATGTTCACCCATCTGTAAAATGGGTACCTGAGTGTTAGTGGACTGATGTGGGTCGCATCATGGGGCAAAACTGACCTAATTTGCCCGAAATGCTCAGCAATAGGCGAGAGAGATACATGATAATATACACTTGGAAGGTTCTGGACGGATTGGTACCAAACCTGCACATGAAAATCACTCCCTATGAGAGCAAAAGACTCGGCAGGAGATGCAACATTCCCCGATGAAAAGCAGGGGCGCCACGAGTACACTGAGAGACAAGAAGTGTCCGGGGCCCAAGAATATTCAACTGCCTCCCAGCATACATAAGGTGGATTACCAATAGACCCCTGGCTGTCTTCAAGAAGGCACTGGAGAGGCACCTAAAGTCAGTACCTGACCAACCGGGCTGTGGTTCGTACGTCAGTTTACGTGCGGCCAGCAGTAACAGCCTGGTTGATCAGACCCTGATCCACCATGAGGCCTGGTCTCAGACCGAGCCGCGGGGGCGTTGACCCCCGAAACCCTCTCCATGTAAACTCCAGGTAATAACAAGGGGCTTTCTATATAGTAGTATGTCATTGATAACAAAAAAGTCACAATACCGTGACTGGAACAATACACAAATAACCCGCACATACAAGAGAGGAACTTACCACGACGTTTCGGTCCCACTTGGTCCATTTACAAAGTCACACTAACACACAGAACAGGAAGAAGGGGTATTTATAGGCAGCAGACAGGGAAGGGCACAAGAGAGTGGTGGAGTAATAGTGGAAGTAGTAGTGGTAGTGGAAGTAGTAGTGGTAGTGGAAGTAGTAGTGGTAGTGGAAGTAGTAGTGGTAGTGGAAGTAGTAGTGGTAGTGGAAGTAGTAGTGGTAGTGGAAGTAGTAGTGGTAGTGGAAGTAGTAGTGGTAGTGGAAGTAGTAGTGGTAGTGGAAGTAGTAGTGGTAGTGAAGTGGTAGTGGTGGTGAAGTAGTAGTGGTGTGAAGTAGTAGTGGTAGTGGAAGTAGTAGTGGTAGTGGAAGTAGTAGTGGTAGTGGAAGTAGTAGTGGTAGTGGAAGTAGTAGTGGTAGTGGAAGTAGTAGTGGTAGTGGAAGTAGTAGTGGTAGTGGAAGTAGTAGTGGTAGTGGAAGTAGTAGTAGTGGAGTCAGTCTGTCCAAGTAGGACCGAAACGTCGTGGTAAGCTCCTCTCTTCTATGTGCGGGTTGTGTGTGTATGTCACTGATGTCAGCTAGGCCTGTATACAATGTACATGTACTTGATGTCAGCTAGGCCTGTATACAATGTACATGTACTTGTAGTAAATAAAGATATTATTATTATATTATTATTATTATTATATTATTAACATTCCCTATATCAGAATTGTTCAGTGTGAATACACAGTGCATCCTCGCTGGTTCATACTCCCCTCCCTCTCTCTGGTTGTTACTAACACTCTGCTATATTACCACCCCCACCATCTTTACCCTCAACATTTCTTCTGTGTAATTAATTGTGGTTAAAGTCTCCCATGATCATTAGCTTTGTGCAGTATATAGCAGGTGTGTGACTCACCTGAGTAGTGTAGCAGGTGTGTGACTCACCTGAGTAGTGTAGCAGGTGTGTGACTCACCTGAGTAGTGTAGCAGGTGTGTGACTCACCTGAGTAGTGTAGCAGGTGTGTGACTCACCTGAGTAGTGTAGCAGGTGTGTGACTCACCTGAGTAGTGTAGCAGGTGTGTGACTCAACTGAGTAGTGTAGCAGGTGTGTGACTCACCTGAGTAGTGTAGCAGGTGTGTGACTCACCTGAGTAGTGTAGCAGGTGTGTGACTCACCTGAGTGGTGTAGCAGGTGTGTGACTCACCTGAGTGGTGTAGCAGGTGTGTGACTCACCTGAGTAGTGTAGCAGGTATGTGACTCACCTGAGTAGTGTAGCAGGTGTGTGACTCACCTGAGTAGTGTAGCAGGTGTGTGACTCACCTGAGTAGTGTAGCAGGTATGTGACTCACCAGAGTAGTGTAGCAGGTGTGTGACTCACCTGAGTGGTGTAGCAGGTGTGTGACTCACCTGAGTAGTGTAGCAGGTGTGTGACTCACCTGAGTAGTGTAGCAGGTATGTGACTCACCTGAGTAGTGTAGCAGGTGTGTGACTCACCTGAGTAGTGTAGCAGGTGTGTGACTCACCTGAGTAGTGTAGCAGGTGTGTGACTCACCTGAGTGGTGTAGTAGGTGTGACTCACCTGAGTGGTGTAGCAGGTGCGACTCACCTGAGTGGTGTAGCAGGTGTGCGACTCACCTGAGTAGTGTAGCAGGTGTGTGACTCACCTGAGTAGTGTAGCAGGTATGTGACTCACCTGAGTAGTGTAGCAGGTGTGTGAATCACCTGAGTAGTGTAGCAGGTATGTGACTCACCTGAGTGGTGTAGTAGGTGTGACTCACCTGAGTGGTGTAGCAGGTGCGACTCACCTGAGTTGTGTAGCAGGTGTGCGACTCACCTGAGTGGTGTAGCAGGTATGTGACTCACCTGAGTGATGTAGCAGGTGTGACTCACCTGAGTGGTGTAGCAGGTGTGACTCACCTGAGTGGTGTAGCAGTGTGTGACTCACCTTAGTGGTGTAGCAGTGTGTGACTCACCTGAGTGGTGTAGCAGTGTATGACTCACCTGAGTGGTGTAGCAGTGTGTGACTCACCTGAGTGGTGTAGCAGTGTGTGACTCACCTGAGTGGTGTAGCAGTGTGTGACTCACCTGAGTGGTGTAGCAGTGTGTGACTCACCTGAGTGGTGTAGCAGTGTGTGACTCACCTGAGTGGTGTAGCAGTGTGTGACTCACCTGAGTGGTGTAGCAGTGTGTGACTCACCTGAGTGGTGTAGCAGTGTGTGACTCACCTGAGTGGTGTAGCAGTGTGTGACTCACCTGAGTGGTGTAGCAGTGTGTGACTCACCTGAGTGGTGTAGCAGTGTGTGACTCACCTGAGTGTGTAGCAGTGTGTGACTCACCTGAGTGGTGTAGCAGTGTGTGACTCACCTGAGTGGTGTAGCAGTGTTGACTCACCTGAGTGGTGTAGCAGTGTGTGACTCACCTGAGTGGTGTAGCAGTGTGTGACTCACCTGAGTGGTGTAGCAGTGTGTGACTCACCTGAGTGGTGTAGCAGTGTGTGACTCACCTGAGTGGTGTAGCAGTGTGTGACTCACCTGAGTAGTGTAGCAGTGTGTGACTCACCTGAGTGGTGTAGCAGTGTGTGACTCACCTGAGTAGTGTAGCAGTGTGTGACTCACCTGAGTGGTGTAGCAGTGTGTGACTCACCTGAGTAGTGTAGCAGTGTGTGACTCACCTGAGTAGTGTAGCAGTGTGTGACTCACCTGAGTGGTGTAGCAGTGTGTGACTCACCTGAGTAGTGTAGCAGTGTGTGACTCACCTGAGTAGTGTAGCAGTGTGTGACTCACCTGAGTAGTGTAGCAGTGTGTGACTCACCTGAGTGGTGTAGCAGTGTGTGACTCACCTGAGTGGTGTAGCAGGTGTGACTCACCTGAGTGGTGTAGCAGGTGTGACTCACCTGAGTGGTGTAGCAGGTGTGACTCACCTGAGTGGTGTAGCAGGTGTGACTCACCTGAGTGGTGTAGCTGTAACAGGTGTGTGACTCACCTGAGTGGTGTAGCTGTAACAGGTGTGTGACGATGTGTAGTCCGGTACTGGTCGGCCAGTGCGCGAAAATCACAGGCAGCATCTCCTGGTGGCAACACTGACACTGTCAACACTGATCATCATAACACCATGATCATCACAACACCGTGATCATCACAATACCGTGATCATCACAACACCGTGATCATCACAACACCATGATCATCACAACACCATGATCATCACAACACCGTGATCATCACAACACCGTGATCATCCCAACACCATGATCATCACAACACCATGATCATCACAACACCGTGATCATCACAACACCGTGATCATCACAACACCGTGATCATCACAACACCATAATCATCACAACACCATGATCATCACAACACCGTGATCATCACAACACCGTGATCATCACAACACCGTGATCATCACAACACCATGATCATCACAACACCGTGATCATCACAACACCGTGATCATCACAACACCGTGATCATCACAACACCATGATCATCACAACACCATGATCATCACAACACCATGATCATCACAACACCGTGATCATCACAACACCATGATCATCACAACACCGTGATCATCACAACACCATGATCATCACAACACCGTGATCATCACAACACCATGATCAGCACAACACCATGATCATCACAACACCATGATCATCACAACACCATGATCATCACAACACCGTGATCATCACAACACCGTGATCATCACAACACCGTGATCATCACAACACCATGATCATCACAACATCATGATCATCACAACACCATGATCATCACAACACCATGATCATCACAACACCATGATCATCACAACACCGTGATCATCACAACACCATGATCATCACAACACCGTGATCATCACAACACCATGATCATCACAACACCGTGATCATCACAACACCATGATCAGCACAACACCGTGATCATCACAACACCGTGATCATCACAACATCATGATCATCACAACACCGTGATCATCACAACACCATGATCATCACAAGACCATGATCATCACAACACCGTGATCATCACAACACCATGATCATCACAACACCGTGATCATCACAACACCATGATCATCACAACACCATGATCATCACAACACCATGATCATCACAACACCGTGATCATCACAACACCGTGATCATCACAACACCATGATCATCACAAGACCATGATCATCACAACACCGTGATCATCACAACACCATGATCATCACACCATGATCATCACAACACCATGATCATCACAACACCATGATCATCACCACACCATGATCATCACAACACCATGATCATCACAACACCGTGATCATCACAACACCATGATCATCACAACACCGTGATCATCACAACACCATGATCATCACAACACCGTGATCAGCACAACACCATGATCATCACAACACTGTGATCATCACAACACCATGATCATCACAACACCGTGATCATCACAACACTGTGATTACAACAATGATCATCATAATACCATGACCATCACAACACTGTGATCATCATAACACCATGATCATCACAACACTGTGATCTTTACAACATTGTGATCATCACAACAGTGAGCATTAGAACACTGTGATCATTACAACACTGTGATCACACAACACCGTGATCATCACTACACTGATCATTACAACACCGTGATCATCACAAAAAATTATGTAATCATCACAACTCCGTGATCATTACAACACTGGTCATCACAACACTGTGATCATGAGAACACCGTGATCATCAAAACACTGTGAACATCACAACACTGATCAACAGAACACCGTGATCATCACAACACTGATCATCACAACACTGTGATCATCACAACACTGATCATCACAACACTGATCATCACAACACTGATCATCACAACACTGTGAACATCACAACACTGATCATCAGAACACCGTGATCATCACAACACTGATCATCACAACACTGTGATCATCACAACACTGATCATCACAACACTGTGATCAACAATATTAAATACAAATAAAGCTTGACAGTTTCTTCTCTTGGATAAAAACAAATATTGCAAGTAATGGTCTTTAGACCTATACTGACAGTTGGTCTACTTATGGACGGTACCAGTAACTAACTGACAGGTGTTAGGCCTACTTATGTTCAATACCAGTAAATATCTGACAGGCGTTAGGCCTACTTATGGACAATATCGGTAACCATCATTTGTTGGGGTGGGGGGGTGGAAGGGGGATGAAGAATTTCAATCAATGATGATGGAAGAAAGTAGATAGACAAGTTTGTTAACTACGAGGAGGAGAAGGAAGAAGAGGAGGAGAAGGAAGAAGAGGAGGAGAAGGAAGAAGAAGAGAAGGAAGAAGAGGAGGAGGAAGAAGAAGAGGAGGAAGAAGAAGAAGAGGAGGAGGAAGAAGAAGAGGAGGAGGAAGAAGAAGAGGAGGAGGAAGAAGAGGAGGAAGAAGAGGAGGAGGAAGAAGAGGAGGAGGAGGAAGAAGAAGAGAAGGAAGAAGAAGAGGAGGAGGAAGAAGAAGATGAGGAGGAAGAAGAAGAGGAGGAGGAAGAAGAGGAGGAGGAGGAAGAGGAGGAGGAAGAAGAAGAGGAGGAGGAAGAAGAAGAAGAGGAGGAAGAAGAGGAGGAAGAAGAGGAGGAAGAAGAGGAGGAGGAAGAAGAGGAGGAGGAGGAAGAAGAAGAGAAGGAAGAAGAAGAGGAGGAGGAAGAAGAAGAGGAGGAGGAAGAAGAAGAGGAGGAGGAAGAAGAGGAGGAGGAAGAAGAGGAGGAGGAGGAAGAAGAGGAGGAGGAAGAAGAGGAGGAGGAGGAAGAAGAGGAGGAGGAGGAGGAAGAAGAAGAGAAGGAGGAAGAAGAGGAGGAGGAAGAAGAAGAGGAGGAGGAAGAAGAAGAGGAGGAAGAAGAAGAGGAGGAGGAAGAAGAGGAGGAGGAGGAAGAAAAGGAGGAGGAGGAAGAAGAAGAGAAGGAAGAAGAAGAGGAGGAGGAAGAAGAAGAGGAGGAGGAAGAAGAAGAGGAGGAGGAAGAAGAGGAGGAGGAGGAAGAGGAGGAGGAAGAAGAGGAGGATAAGGAAGAAGAGGAGGAGGAAGAAGAGGAGGAGGAAGAAGAGGAGGAGGAGGAAGAAGAAGAGAAGGAAGAAGAAGAGGAGGAGGAAGAAGAGAAGGAGGAGGAAGAAGAAGAGGAGGAGGATTCTAAGAGGAGGAGGAAGAAGAGAAGGAGGAAGAAGAAGAGGAGGAGGAAGAAGAGGAGGAGGAAGAAGAAGAGGAGGAGGAAGAAGAAGAGGAGGAGGAAGAAGAGGAGGAGGAGGAAGAAGAGGAGGAGGAAGAAGAGGAGGAGGAAGAAGAGGAGGAGGAAGAAGAGGAGCAGGGATAAGAAGAGGAGGAGGAAGAAGAAGAGGAGGAGGAAGAAGAGGATGAGGAAGAAGAGGAGGAGGAAGAAGAGGAGGAGGAAGAAGAGGAGCAGGGATAAGAAGAGGAGGAGGAAGAAGAAGAGGAGGAGGAAGAAGAGGAGGAGGAAGAAGAAGAGGAGGAGGAAGAAGAAGAGGAGGAAGAAGAAGAGGAGGAGGAAGAAGAGGAGGAGGAAGAAGAGGAGGAGGAGGAAGAAGAGGAGGAGAAGGAAGAAGAGGAGGAGGAGGAGGAAGAAGAAGAGAAGGAAGAAGAGGAGGAGGAAGAAGAAGAGGAGGAGGAAGAAGAAGAGGAGGAGGAAGAAGAGGAGGAGGAAGAAGAAGAGGAGGAAGAAGAAGAGGAGGAGAAAGAAGAAGAGGAGCAGGGAGAAGAAGAGGAGGAGGAGGAAGAAGAAGAGGAGCAGGAAGAAGAGGAGGAGGAGGAAGAAGAGGAGGATGAAGAAGAGGAGGAGGTAGTTACTTTGTCCAGGTAGATGTGGTTTGGACCACCAGATGTAGCGAAGTAAAAGAGAATACACAAGAAGCTGGTCAAACTCCTGGTGGTGCATATAGCCGACGACGCCTCCCTCGACTTCTCCGTCAGCGGGAACAACTGCAGCAGCCCTGCCTGTGTCAGGCTCTTCTGCAACACATAGTCACAATATGAATAAATGGTTTATAAACAAAACCGACACATTTATCAGCGTGACACATTTATGTGTCAGACACATTTATGTGTCAGACACATCAACATCTTGGGATGAGCAAACTACATCACATAATGGGTCCAGGGACTGGGCCGCAAAGTCTTGATAGCTGAACAAGGTACAAAGGTAATGAACTCCAGATAGATCTGGTCACAATCATGACCCAAGTTACAAAGGTAATGAATCATCTACACGTCTATTCATGATTACAAACATGAACAAATTACAAAGTAATGAGCCATTCACACGTCCACACCCGGTCACAACTGTAATGATTAGTGCAAATATTAATTGGGTCACACACACACACACACAACGACAAGGTAGACAGTGACAGGATGTTCCAGAGAGGGAACACAGAAACAAGGGGACACAACTGGAAGCTGAAGACTCAGATGAGACAAAGGGATGTTAGGAAGCATTTCTTCAGCCACAGAGTAGTCAGGAAGTGGAATAGTTTAGAGAAAGATATAGTGGAGGCAGGAACCATACACAGTTTTAAGACGAGGTATGATAAAGCTCATGGAGCAGGGAGAGAGAGGACCTAGTAGCGATCAGTAAAGAGGCGGGGCCAGGAGCTATGTCTCGACCCCTGCAACCACAAATAGGTAAATCACACACACAACACACACACACACACACACACACACACACACACACACACACACACACACACACACACACACAAGCGTACACACAAACATGTCTAGTGTCTAATCAACATGTGCTTAGGACAAAATTGTAACTAACACACACACACACACACGCACGCATATACAACAGACCTAGTGTCTAATCAACATGTACCTAGGACAAAATTGTAACTAACACACGAGCCAGGAGCTGAGTCTCGAACCCTGCAACCACAATTAGGTGAGTACACACACGAGCGCACTCACACATAGACACACAAACACACACACAAGCACGCACCCAAGCACACACGTCAGTAGTAGTAATAACCGTTATGAGTCACAGCCTTCCTACGTGATTACTGACCGTTACTAGTTTCTGCTGACCTAGCGATGTCATAGGTCACCCTTTGAATGACATGAGCGTCCTCGTTCAAGACAGGAGAGTAGAGAGTAGACGGGTTAGGCGAGAAGGCTCTGAGTGCTTTCCCATTTTTACCACTAATATATAAGTTACCAACCAAGCTACGCTTGTGTTTATTACCAAATCCATTATCAAGAACCGATCCAGGACCTTGTCGTAGTGGTCCAGTAGTTGGGACAGACAGGAGCGACCTGCTCTAAACCCATGCTGCCCTGAGTTGTGTAATTGATGGTTATCTAGATGAGTGGCGATCTTGCTTCTTAGAACCCTTTCAAAGATTTTTATGATATGGGACGTTAGCGCTATTGGTCTATAGTTCTTTGCTATTGTTTTATTGCCCCCTTTGTGGAGTGGGGCTATGTCTGTTGTTTTTAGTAACTGCGGGACGACTCCAGTGTCCATGCTTCCTCTCCATAGGATGTTAAAAGCACGTGATAGGGGCTTCTTGCAGTTCTTGATGAACACGGAGTTCCATGAGTCTGGGCCTGGAGGGAAGTGCATGGGCATGTTATTTATCGCCTTTTCAAAGTCCTGTGGCATCAGGATAATGTCAGATAGGTTTTCGTCTACCAAGTTCTGTGGCACTCTCATAAAAATTCATTTTGGTCTTCGACTCTCATTCTGGTTAGCGGCTCGCTAAAAACTGAGTCATACTGGGACTTTAGTAGCTCACTCATTTCCTTGCTGTCATCTGTGTAGGACCCATCCCATTTAAGTAGGGGCCCAATACTAGATGCTGTTCTCGACTTTGATTTGGCATAAGAAAAGAAATACATACTTTGGGTTTCTTTCAGTTTCATTTATGGCTTTTAGTTCTTCCCGCATTTCTTGATTCCTGTAAGATTCATTTAGTTTTAGTTTGATGTTTGCTATTTCTCTGAAGGAATCACTTCAATATCTACAACTGAATATGCTTTATAGGTAAGGCTTGGGAGGGAGTGACTTCCAGGACTATGAACTCTGCTTGCAGACAATTGTGGCCAGAATGTGTCATCCAGAGGGAATTTGAAGGGTTTGAGGCTGACCCTGACCCTGCCGACCCTCTGCCTGTTGTGGACTGTATTGAGGCAGAGGGGAAGTCCCTGGGGTCGGAGGTGAGTGGCGAGGATGTGGAAGAGTTGGTGGAGGAGCACAGGGAAGAGCTAAACACTGAGAAACTGCAAGAGCTTCAACTGGAACAGCATCAGACCACAGCTGAGGAACTTGTTTAACAGGAGGAGGAGGAAGAGGGAGTGAAGGAGATGTCTTCTTACTGCGGCTTTTTGTTGAGTTAATATTGGTTTTAGGTGGGTTGTTGCTGTTGATCCCCAAGCACATAGTATGGCATAGGTGAGGTAAAGATAGACGAGTGAATAGTATAGTGTGAGTAGGGCTGATTGTGGTACATAGTAACGCTTGACCGAGCATTCCTAGGAAAATGCGAATTTCGAAATGTATTTCCTGAGTGGATAGACACGACAAATTGGTGGCAGAGTTGTGGGTACTTACGTAGCTTTAAGAAGTAGATGAATGGTTCAGAGAACCGACAAGTTATAAATTAGACACATATGCAACACTTGGGTATCTTTATTGAGGAAACGTGTCTGACACAGCAACAGCTTGGGATCTTGATACAAACGAATTCTTCTACACTTGTCCAACCTTTGGACGAAGACCTACTTAGAATAGTGGATGGTACTACTATGACCCCGCCTCCTCCTGCTTCATCTCACCTGATTACAGCATATAAGCCACCTCTACGGCCTTGTGCTACACTTCTAACAAGATTGATGGACTGAACACATCGACTCCAGGCCGAGGGACTGATAACCTCAAACTCCTCCTCTCCTTACACCTTTCTACTTTGTATTGGACTGATGAAGCCACTGTGTGGCGAAACGTTTCCTCAATAAAGATACCCAAGTGTTGCATATGTGTCTAATTTATAGCTTTAAGAAGATAGAACCAGGTGTTTGTGAGTGCCGCGGGCGTTCTCAAGCCAGCCAGGCCGTCTCTACAGTCTACACACCACCCACCAACTCTAACCGACAAAGCCAGCCACTCAGCCGGCTTCTCCAACCGTCCAGGCCAGTTTGTACAGCCGTCTCTCAAGCTACCTGGCTTAGTGTGTTAATTACTAACCTTCGAGGAGTTGATCCGGGTTTTGCTATTAAGCCAGCCAGTTAAGCCAGCCTATGGGAGAGAGCCTCAGCCAATCATCCAGTCTGTCTCTTCAGTCATCCAACCTGCTCCTTCATGATGTGTGCATAGTTACAAGCATTCAAGTCAGCCAGTCTCGAGGGCTTAAGCCAGCTGCTTCTTCAGCCAAGCCAGAAGTAAGCCAAGCCAGTTCCTCTTTGAAGTATTGTCTCCAATATCGCTTTGTGCTATCAGTTGGACGCTGGTAAGAGTGGTATTCACCATCCCTGTGGCATATGTGGCTTAAGCCGCCTGGGATGAGTGGTACAAAGGTGGTTCATATTCCATGAGACCTAATGCCATGGCATGTCAGTGGCTCTCCTGGCACTCAGTTTATATTGTAACTACCAATACCTATGTAAATCTGCAATGAAATTTACTTTACTTTACTTTACTTTACTTTACCAAATCCTTTCTCTCCTTTTCCCAAGCATATTATTGTACAAGAACTAAATAAATGTATTTGAGTGGAATAACATATTTCATTATCTTTATTATCTTTGTATCTTCATATTATATTATTATTTATTTCAAACATGAGTGAGAGTAGAAGTGGGGCAAGGTCCAGAGTAGTGAGATTAGTGTAGTGTTAGTGAGAGGCAGTGTAGTGTTAGTGAGAGGCAGCGTAGTGTTAGTGAGAGGCAGTGTAGTGTTAGTGAGAGGCAGCGTAGTGTTAGTGAGAGGCAGCGTAGTGTTAGTGAGAGGCAGCGTAGTGTTAGTGAGAGGCAGTGTAGTGTTAGTGAGAGGCAGTGTAGTGTTAGTGAGAGGCAGCGTAGTGTTAGTGAGAGGCAGCGTAGTGTTAGTGAGAGGCAGCGTAGTGTTAGTGAGAGGCAGTGTAGTGTTAGTGAGAGGCAGTGTAGTGTTAGTGAGAGGCAGCGTAGTGTTAGTGAGAGGAGCGTAGTGTTAGTGAGAGGCAGCGTAGTGTTAGTGAGAGGCAGTGTAGTGTTAGTGAGAGGCAGTGTAGTGTTAGTGAGAGGCAGCGTAGTGTTAGTAAGAGGCAGCGTAGTGTTAGTGAGAGGCAGTGATGTGTTAGTGAGAGGCAGTGTAGTGTTAGTGAGAGGCAGTGTAGTGTTAGTGAGAGGTAGTGTAGTGTTAGTGAGAGGCAGTGTAGTGTTAGTGAGAGGCAGTGTAGTGTTAGTGGGAGGCAGTGTAGTGTTAGTGAGAGGCAGTGTAGTGTTAGTGAGAGGTAGTGTAGTGTTAGTGAGAGGCAGTGTAGTGTTAGGCAGTGTAGTATTATTGAGAGGCAGTGTAGTGTTAGTGAGAGGCAGTGTAGTGTTAGTGAGAGGCAGTGTAGTGTTAGTGAGAGGCAGTGTAGTATTAGTGAGAGGCAGTGTAGTGTTAGTGAGAGGCAGTGTAGTGTTAGTGAGAGGCAGTGTAGTGTTAGTGAGAGGCAGCGTAGTGTTAGTAAGAGGCAGCGTAGTGTTAGTGAGAGGCAGTGTAGTGTTAGTGAGAGGCAGTGTAGTGTTAGTGAGAGGCAGTGTAGTGTTAGTGAGAGGTAGTGTAGTGTTAGTGAGAGGCAGTGTAGTGTTAGTGAGATGCAGTGTAGTGTTAGTGAGAGGCAGTGTAGTGTTAGTGAGAGGCAGTGTAGTGTTAGTGAGAGGCAGTGTAGTGTTAGTGAGAGGTAGTGTAGTGTTAGTGAGATGCAGTGTAGTGTTAGAGGCAGTGTAGTGTTAGTGAGAGGGAATGTAGTGTTAGTGAGAGGTAGTGTAGTTACCATTTTGTCCTAGGCACATGTCGATTTGACACTAGGCCTGTTGTATGTATGTATGTATGTGTGTGTGTAAGGAAACACTTCGAAATGTTTTCGCCCCGCCGGGAATTGAACCCGGGCCCTCCGTGCATCAGGCGAGAGCTTTAGCCATCAGGCCACCGGGGTAGTGTTAGTGAGTGGGAGTGTAGTGTTAGTGAGAGGTAGTGTAGTGTTAGTGAGAGGCAGTGTAGTGTTAGTGAGAGGCAGTGTAGTGTTAGTGAGAGGATGTGTACGTGTTCAGTGAGAGTCACTGCATAAGATGTTAGTGAGAACGCTTAGTTAAGTTATAAAAGGAGTGTATGATTATGACACGACAGTGTAGTGTTAGTGAGAGGCAGTGTAGTGTTAGTGAGAGGCAGTGTAGTGTTAGTGAGAGGTAGTGTAGTGTTAGTGAGAGGCAGTGTAGTGTTAGTGAGAGGCAGTGTAGTGTTAGTGAGAGGTAGTGTAGTGTTAGTGAGAGGCAGTGTAGTGTTAGTGAGAGGCAGTGTAGTGTTAGTGAGAGGTAGTGTAGTGTTAGTGAGAGGAGTGTAGTGTAGTGAGAGTCAGGTAGTGTTAGTGAGAGGCAGTGTAGTGTTAGTGAGAGGCAGTGTAGTGTTAGTGAGAGGCAGTGTAGTGTTAGTGAGAGGCAGTGTAGTGTTAGTGAGAGGAGTGTAGTGTTAGTGAGAGGCAGTGTAGTGTTAGTGAGAGGCAGTGTAGTGTTAGTGAGAGGCAGTGAGTGTTAGTGAGTGAGGAGTGAGTGTTAGTGAGAGGTAGTGTAGTGTTAGTGAGAGGCAGTGTAGTGTTAGTGAGAGGCAGTGTAGTGTTAGTGAGAGGCAGTGTAGTGTTAGTGAGAGGCAGTGTAGTGTTAGTGAGAGGCAGTGTAGTGTTAGTGAGAGGCAGTGTAGTGTTAGTGAGAGGCAGTGTAGTGTTAGTGAGAGGCAGTGTAGTGTTAGTGAGAGGTAGTGTAGTGTTAGTGAGGAGTGTAGTGTAGGATGTTAGGAGAGGCAGTGTAGTGTTAGTGAGAGGCAGTGTAGTGTTAGTGAGAGGTAGTGTAGTGTTAGTGAGAGGTAGTGTAGTGTTAGTGAGAGGCAGTGTAGTGTTAGTGAGAGGTAGTGTAGTGTTAGTGAGAGGCAGTGTAGTGTTAGTGAGAGGCAGTGTAGTGTTAGTGAGAGGTAGTGTAGTGTTAGTGAGAGGTAGTGTAGTGTAAGTGAGAGGCAGTGTAGTGTTAGTGAGAGGCAGTGTAGTGTTAGTGAGAGGCAGTGTAGTGTTGAGAGGAAGTGTAGTGAGGAGTGTTAGAGTGAGAGGCAGTGTAGTGTAGGGGAGGAGTGAGAGGCAGTGTAGTGTAGGGGAGGAGTGAGAGGCAGTGTAGTGTTAGTGAGAGGGCAGTGGTAGTGTTTAGTGAGAGGCAGTGTAGTGTTAGTGAGAGGCAGTAGTAGTGTTAGTGAGAGGTAGTGTAGTGTTAGTGAGAGGCAGTGTAGTGTTAGTGAGAGTGTAGTGTTAGTGAGAGGCAGTGTAGTGTAAGTGAGAGGCAGTGTAGTGTAGGGGAGGAGTGAGAGGCAGTGTAGTGTAGGGGAGGAGTGAGAGGCAGTGTAGTGTTAGTGAGAGGTAGGTGTAGGTTAGTGTAGGAGGGGTTAGTGTTAGTGAGAGGTAGTGTAGTGTAGTGAGAGGCAGTGTAGTGTTAGTGAGAGGTAGTGTAGTGTAGTGTTAGCGAGAGGCAGTGTAGTGTTAGTGAGAGGTAGTGTAGAGTTAGTGAGAGGTAGTGTAGTGTTAGTGAGAGGTAGTGTAGTGTAAGTGAGAGGCAGTGTAGTGTTAGTGAGAGGTAGTGTAGTGTTAGTGAGAGGCAGTGTAGTGTTAGTGAGAGGCAGTGTAGTGTTAGTGAGAGGTAGTGTAGTGTCAGTGAGGGGGTGAGTTGTAGTGTTAGTGAGAGGCAGTGTAGTGTTAGTGAGAGGCAGTGTAGTGTTAGTGAGAGGCAGTGTAGTGTTAGTGAGAGGCAGTGTAGTGTTAGTGAGAGGCAGTGTAGTGTTAGTGAGAGGTAGTGTAGTGTTAGTGAGAGGCAGTGTAGTGTTAGTGAGAGGCAGTGTAGTGTTAGTGAGAGGTAGTGTAGAGTGTTAGTGAGAGGAGTGTAGTGTTAGTGAGAGTAGTGTAGTGTTAGTGAGAGGCAGTGTAGTGAGTTAGTGAGAGGCAGTGTAGTGTTAGTGAGAGGCAGTGTAGTGTTAGTGAGAGGCAGTGTAGTGTTAGTGAGAGGCAGTGTAGTTACCAGTCACCTCACGTACCTCCATTGGGCTTCCATTATCATCACTCCTCTCACTTGCTACTCTCAACTCCATTTTTCTTGTTAATATTACTGTAATTCGTGCCCCTCTTATGGCAGTTGCTGTTAATAATAATGATAATTTTATTTCCTTGTAAAGCTTACAATGTTTGGTTTACATTACATTTAGGAGGAGGAGGTGTTGATTCACCGGGAATTCTCCCGGCCCGGGTCTTTACCAGATGGCGACCCGGCTCCGGCTCCCTGGCGTGGGAGTGTCAGAGACCTATGTCTCCCATGGGAGGGGATACCCCTCATCGGCGGGACCAACTGGCCCCAGGCCCAGCCACATTCCCCACCAGCACGAGGCATGGAGGTAGATAGATGCTAGGCCTCTCTGGTCTGCTACCTTCCCTAACGGGAAGGGCAGGCTTACGAGCTGCAGATGGTAGCAAGCTCAAGCCTTGGCACCTACCCTGCCCTAGAAGGGCTGGGCATGGTGATCGACTACATTACATTTACATTACAAAGATGGCCACTAGCATGCCTAGGCATTTCGGGCAAATTAATACTCTTTTTTACTCAGTAATGATTTAGGTTATGGGGCTGTACATTTGGACATACATTTTTAGATTTACAATATTGAGGTAAATTTGGACATACATTTTTAGATTTACAATTTTGAGGTAGTACGAGTCATAGAATAATACAAACGGTAATTCAGTAATGGGAGTGGATTTGTGTGTAGTGTCTGGAAGTGCGTCTTAGGTGGACTTATGGCTAACGTAAGATTTAATAGGCTATAGCTATATTAGGAATTGTATGTTTACAGTCATTTGTGTGTAAGTGTAAATTAATGGGAATTACAGATAACAAGAGTAGGACATATTGTGTTGGATGTGTTCATGAGACAAAAAAGATAATTAGGTGATTATCATTCGTTTAGCTAATGATGGGGTGTGTTAGGGAGATAAGATGTTTTTTAACAGTAGTTTTGAAAGTGGTGATTGAGTCTGCAGTTCTAGAGTTTTCAGCTAGGGAGTTCCAGATTTCAGCCCCTTTTATGTGCATCGAATTTTTGTAGAGGTTTAACCGGACACAAGGAATGTCATAGAGATTTTTGTGTCTGGTATTATGTCTATGGGTCTTGTTGCAACTGTCAAGAAAGTGTTTTAGTTCAGGGTTAATATTAGAATTTATGGTTCTGTAAATGTAGGTTGCACAGTAGTAAGTGTGGAGGTTCTGGACAGTTTAGGTCTTTGAAGAGTGGGGGGTGTTGCCTAGGATTGGATTGTGTGATAATTCTTATTGCGGCTTTTTGTTGGGTTATTATTGGCTTTAAGTGGGTTGCTGCTGTTGATCCCCTGTTGGTTGGTTGGTTGGTTGGTTGTTGTTGTTGGTAGTTTTCGTTGGTGGTTGTTGGAGGTAGGTGTTGTTGGTGATTGTTGCTGGTGGTTGTTATTAGTGGTTGTTGGTAGCAGTTGTTGTTGGTAGTTATTGGTGATATTTCTTGGTGATTGTTGTTGGTAGTTTTTGGTAGTGGTTAGTGGTAATTGTTGTTGTTGGTTGTTGGTAGTAGTTGTTGGTGGTGGTTGCTGGGGTGATTATTGGTGGTGCTTGTTGGTGGTGGTTGTTGTTGTTAATGGTTGTTTGTTGTTGCTGGTGGTGGTCGTTGGAGGTAGTTTTATTGGTGATTGGTGGTAGTCGCTTGTGGTTGGTAGTGGTGGGTGTTAAAGGTAATTTGTCGATGGTAGATTTTGGTGGTTGTTAATCTTTGTTGGTTGTGGTTATTGTTGATGGTGGCTGTTGGTATTTGTTAATGGTGCTTGTTGGTGATAGTTGTTGTTGGTGGTAGTTGATTTTGGCGGTTGTGGGTGGTTGTTGGTAGTAGTTGTTTTTGGTGTTGTTGATTGTTGTTGGTAGTTGTTGGTATTGGTTGTTGGTAGTTGTTGATATTGGTTGTTGGTGGTAGTTGTTTGTGGTGATGGTTGGTGGTAGTTGTTAGTGGTTCAGAGTAGTGGTTGGTGGTAGATGCTGGTGGTGGTTGCTGGTGGTATTTGTTGGTGGTGGTTGTTGTCGGTAGTTGTTAGTGGCTATTGTTGTTGGTGGTGGTGGTAGTTCTTGGTAGTGGTTGTTGTTGTTGGTTGTTAGTGATTGTTGGTAGTGGTGGTTATTAGTGAGGTTGTTGGTGGTGGTTGCTGTTGGTTGTTGGTAGTAGTTGTAGATGATGGTTGTTGGAGGTACGTAGTTGTTGATGGTAGTTGATTGTTGGTGGTAGTTGGTTGTTGGTGATGGAAGTTGTTGTTGGTGGTTGTTGGTGTTAGTGGTTGTTGGAGGTAATGTATTGATGGTGTTTTTTTGTGGTAGTTAGTGGTGACTGTTTGTGGTATTTATTGTTGGTAGTTGTTGGTGGCTGTTGGTAGTGTTTGTGGTTCTTGGTAGTTGTTGTTGGTAGTTGTTGGTGTGGTTGTTAGTGGTAGTTGTTGGTGGTTGTTATTGGTGGTAGTTACTGGTGGTATTTGTTGGTGGTGGTTGTTATTGGCGGTTATTGTTGGTAGTTGTTGATGGTTATTGTTGGAGGTGGTTGTTGGTGATGATTGTTAGTTGTTGTTGGTGGTGGTGGTTGTAGGGGTTGTGGGTAATGGTCATTGTTGGTGGTGATTGCTGGTTGTTGATGGTGGTGGTGGTTGGAGTGGGTTGTTGGTGGTGGTTGTTGGTGGTAGTTTTTGGTAGTGGGTGTTGGTTGTGGTTGTTGTTGGTGGTAGTTCTTAGTAGTTGCTGGTGGTTGTTGTTGTTTGTGGTTGTTGGTGGTAGTTGTAAGTGGTGGTTGTTGGTTGTGGGTGTTGCTGGTGGCTGTTGTTGGTGGTTGCTGGTGGTGGTTGTTGTTTGTGGCAGTTGGTGGTAGGTGTTGTTGGTTGTTGCTGGGGGGTGGTTGTTAGTGGTGGTGGTTGTTTGTGGTAGTTGTTGCTGCTGCTGGTTGTTAGTGGTTGTTGGTGGTAGTTACTGGAGGTTTTTGTTGGTGACAGTTGTTGGTGGTAGTTTCTGGTGGTAGTTTCTGGTGGTAGTTGCTGGTGGTTGTTACTAGTGGTAGATATTGGTGGTAGTTGTTCGTGGCAGTTGCTGCTGGTGGTTGTAGGTGATGGTTGGCGGTGTGGTTGCTAGTGTTGGTGATTACTGGAGGTAGTTGTTTTTAGTGGCTGGTAGTGGCTGTTGTTGTTCGTGGTAGTTGGTGGTGGCTGTTGGTGGTATTTGTTGGTGGTTGTTGTTATTGGTAGTTGTTCTTGGTGGTTGTTGGAAGTTGTTGGCATGCACCCTGCCACAGCATGTACCCTGCCACAGCATGTACCCTGCCACAGCATGTACCCTGCCACAGCATGTACCCTGCCACAGCATGTACCCTGCCACAGCATGTACTCTACCACAGCATGTACCCTGCCACAGCATGTACCCTGCCACAGCATGTACCCTGCCACAGCATGTACCCTGCCACAGCATGTACCCTGCCACAGCATGTACCCTGCCACAGCATGTACTCTACCACAGCATGTACCCTGCCACAGCATGTACCCTGCCACAGCATGTACCCTGCCACAGCATGTACTCTCCTCAGACTATCCTGTAACACTGATTAGTTGTCAGACTATCCTGCAATACAGGTCAGTGTCAGACTATCCTGCAACACAGGTCAGTGCAAGACTATCCTGCAGCACAGATCAGTGTCAGACTATCCTGCAAGACAGGTCAGTTAGTTACCATTTTGTCCTAGACACATGTCGATTCAGTGTCAGACTATCCTGCAAGACAGGTCAGTGTCAGACTATCCTGCAACACAGGTCAGTGTAAGACTATCCTGTGATATATGTTAACTGTTAGACTATCCTGTGATACATGTTAACTGTTAGACTAGCCTGTGATACATGTTAACTGTTAGACTAGCCTGTGATACATGTTAACTGTTAGACTATCCTGTGATACATGTTAACTGTTAGACTATCCTGTGATACATGTTAACTGTTAGACTATCCTGTGATACATGTTAACTGTTAGACTATCCTGTGATACATGTTAACTGTTAGACTATCCTGTGATACATGTTAACTGTTAGACTATCCTGTGATACATGTTAACTGTTAGACTATCCTGTGATACATGTTAACTGTTAGACTATCCTGTGATACATGTTAACTGTTAGACTATCCTGTGATACATGTTAACTGTTAGACTATCCTGTGATACATGTTAACTGTTAGACTATCCTGTGATACATGTTAACTGTTAGACTATCCTGTGATACATGTTAACTGTTAGACTATCCTGTGATACATGTTAACTGTTAGACTATCCTGTGATACATGTTAACTGTTAGACTATCCTGTGATACATAGATATTAACAAATGTGATGATACAGAATAATGAATGTAATTTTATATACAAATCTTCAACATCACGAATGTGATGTTAAATATTACAATATATTCCACAGTTATATTTTTGTTACAGGTAAATTTAAAGGTGTATACTTACGTCAATGATATTAGCGAGAGGTGAGATTAGTGACATAGGTACTTACGTCAATGATATTAGCGAGAGGTGAGATTAGTGACATAGGTACTTACGTCAATGATATTAGCGAGAGGTGAGATTAGTGACATAGGTACTTACGTCAATGATATTAGCGAGAGGTGAGATTAGTGACATAGGTACTTACGTCAATGATATTAGCGAGAGGTGAGATTAGTGACAAAGGTACTTACGTCAATGATATTAGCGAGAGGTGAGATTAGTGACATAGGTACTTACGTCAATGATATTAGCGAGAGGTGAGATTAGTGACAAAGGTACTTACGTCAATGATATTAGCGAGAGGTGAGATTAGTGACATAGGTACTTACGTCAATGATATTAGCGAGAGGTGAGATTAGTGACAAAGGTACTTACGTCAATGATATTAGCGAGAGGTGAGATTAGTGACAAAGGTACTTACGTCAATGATATTAGCGAGAGGTGAGATTAGTGACATAGGTACTTACGTCAATGATATTAGCGAGAGGTGAGATTAGTGACAAAGGTACTTACGTCAATGATATTAGCGAGAGGTGAGATTAGTGACAAAGGTACAACAGTGTCGCCACGGACGTAAGAAGAGGGAGCTAAGGCAGCCATCACTCGTACCTGAGAAGACAATATATACTGTTGATGACTCTCCCTCTCTGTATACTCACCTACTTGTGGTTGCAGTGGTCGAGTCACAGCTCCTGGCCCCTCCTCTTCGCTGGTCGCTACTAGGTCCACTCCCTCCCTGGTGTAAATCTTGGTAATTGATACCGACAAATTGGTTTAAAAAGATACGTGATCAAGGTAAACCACTGCCTTGCTGTTCTAAGAGCCTGGTTATACCCCCTCTGTTTTTAAACCACTGCCTCGCTGCTCTAAGAGCCTGGTCATACCCCCTCTGTTTTTAAACCACTGCCTCGCTGCTCTAAGAGCCTTGTCATACCCCCTCTGTTTTTAAACCACTGCCTTGCTGCTTTAAGAGCCTGGTCATACCCCCTCTGTTTTTAAACCACTGCCTTGCTGCTCTAAGAGCCTTGTCATACCCCCTCTGTTTTTAAACCACTGCCTTGCTGCTTTAAGAGCCTGGTCATACCCCCTCTGTTTTTAAACCACTGCCTTGCTGCTCTAAGAGCCTGGTCATACCCCCTCTGTTTTTAAACCACTGCCTTGCTGTTCTAAGAGCCTTGTCATACCCCCCCTCTGTTTTTA
This sequence comes from Cherax destructor, assembly GCA_009830355.1. NCBI lineage: Eukaryota > Metazoa > Arthropoda > Malacostraca > Decapoda > Parastacidae > Cherax > Cherax destructor. Next base: position 36,393 of record WNWK01010686.1, on the reverse strand, counting down.
AACCACTGCCTTGCTGTTCTAAGAGCCTTGTCATACCCCCTCTGTTTTTAAACCACTGCCTCGCTGCTCTAAGAGCCTTGTCATACCCCCTCTGTTTTTAAACCACTGCCTCGCTGCTCTAAGAGCCTTGTCATACCCCCTCTGTTTTTAAACCACTGCCTTGCTGTTCTAAGAGCCTTGTCATACCCCCTCTGTTTTTAAACCACTGCCTGCTGTTCTAAGAGCCTGGTCATACCCCCTCTGTTTTTAAACCACTGCCTTGCTGCTCTAAGAGCCTGGTCATACCCCCTCTGTTTTTAAACCACTGCCTTGCTGTTCTAAGAGCCTTGTCATACCCCCTCTGTTTTTAAACCACTGCCTCGCTGCTCTAAGAGCCTGGTCATACCCCCTCTGTTTTTAAACCACTGCCTTGCTGTTCTAAGAGCCTTGTCATACCCCCCCTCTGTTATTAAACCACTGCCTTGCTGTTCTAAGAGCCTTGTCATACCCCTCTGTTTTAAACCACTGCCTCGCTGCTCTAAGAGCCTTGTCATACCCCCTCTGTTTTTAAACCACTGCCTCGCTGCTCTAAGAGCCTGGTCATACCCCTCTGTTTTTAAACCACTGCCTCGCTGCTCTAAGAGTCTTGTCATACCCCCTCTGTTTTTAAACCACTGCCTTGCTGCTCTAAGAGTCTTGTCATACCCCCTCTGTTTTTAAACCACTGCCTCGCTGCTCTAAGAGCCTTGTCATACCCCCCTCTGTTTTTAAACCACTGCCTCGCTGCTCTAAGAGCCTGGTCATACCCCCTCTGTTTTGTAAACCACTGCCTTGCTGCTCTAAGAGCCTTGTCATACCCCCCTCTGTTTTTAAACCACTGCCTCGCTGCACTAAGAGCATTATCATACCCCCTCTGTTTTTAAACCACTGCCTCGCTGCTCTAAGAGTCTTGTCATACCCCCTCTGTTTTTAAACCACTGCCTTGCTGCTCTAAGAGCCTTGTCATACCCCCTCTGTTTTTAAACCACTGCCTCGCTGCTCTAAGAGCCTTGTCATACCCCCTCTGTTTTTAAACCACTGCCTCGCTGCTCTAAGAGCCTTGTCATACCCCTCTGTTTTTAAACCACTGCCTCGCTGCTCTAAGAGCCTGGTTATACCCTCTGTTTTTAAACCACTGCCTTGCTGCTCTAAGAGCCTTGTCATACCCCTCTGTTTTTAAACCACTGCCTCGCTGCTCTAAGAGCCTTGTCATACCCCCTCTGTTTTTAAACCACTGCCTCGCTGCTCTAAGAGCCTTGTCATACCCCCTCTGTTTTTAAACCACTGCCTCGCTGCTCTAAGAGCCTTGTCATACCCCCTCTGTTTTTAAACCACTGCCTCGCTGCTCTAAGAGTCTTGTCATACCCCCTCTGTTTTTAAACCACTGCCTCGCTGCTCTAAGAGCCTTGTCATACCCCCTCTGTTTTTAAACCACTGCTTCGCTGCTCTAAGAGTCTTGTCATACCCCCCTCTGTTTTTTTTTTAGAGGAGCGATGGCAGAAGGAAACAACTTCAGACTGTTATGTAGAGGCGTTATATTGGTAAGCATGGAGAAGCCTAGCTTGTCACATCTGCCCACCTGCTGTGTCTGGTCGAATCTGAGGAAGAGAAGCTACAGCATAGTCGCGTTGGTTCAGATGGGGGTCATGTGACTCAAGGCTTGACCAGGAAGCCTCCCTATAAATGTTGCTCCGTAATATATGTATGCTCGGCGACACTAACGTATGGCATCTTCAACATACAGCAAAAACTAATACAAAGGAAGATAGCAGAAGTTGGGCTAATTCTATACAATGCAAGAAAACCTTGTATATCAAGCATATGACATACTAGAACATAATGCACTACAAATCATGGTGGATCATGGGACTGAATGAAATTAAATGAGAACAAATGAGATCACTCGATCGTTATCCACATGAGCTACTGATTCTAGGACACTTATTTACAAAGAAAGTATTTAACAGAAAATACAAACTTGGCGCACTCGAGTTTTTTTTTACTGTCATATTCGGAGAGAATGTGAACACTAAAGAATTTTTATCCACAATTAAAATGACATACTGTAAGACTTAGTACACACAGATGAGTACTGATTGGACTATACTAATCATCTATACAAGTTATTTACATTTAACCTCAACTCTGCTAGGGTGAGATTTACATATGCAGAGTGGTCATTATGTCTAGAGGGGTCAGTTTGTTAGAAAGTACTGTACTGGCTTAGGAGGATAGTCAGAGACTGTGATTCTTTATACTGACCACTACTAATTTCTCTAACTTTATATTTGTTACCACTTATATGCTCAACTACTCGGTAGGGACCAACAAACTTTTGGCCGAGCTTCGTCACTGCCGATGTTTTATTGAAATTAGTAAACATAACTTTCAAGCCTACTTTAATTTTCGTTGGCTTTGCTGAGTGTTCGTGACTTGTAATTTCTGTTATTGATTTATAAAGTGTTTTTCTCGGATTCCTCTGAAGACAATTTGAGCTAAGCTGGTACAAGTCGCTACGAAATCATCTGAATTATAGTTTGGTTTCGGAGTGGAATATAACTCATATAGTTTATGCCATACATTGCATAGTGTGGGGTATCTTCAATAGAGAGGTATTGTTAGCAGAATTTATAGTACACTGTACGTTAGGAATGACTTCATCCCAGGTTGCAGTGTTGGGATTAATAGTTGCTCTCAAGACATCCAGCACTTTCTTATTGGTTCTTTTGGCTAAACCATTGCTGGCAGGATGAGGGGGGGACAATGATTGACTTAAGATATCTTGTACGAAGTATACAACTTTATCAAGAATCTCGTTGTAGAACTCGCCTCCAGTATCTGTTACGAGACTTAGGAGTAGCATGTCTGCAGATTATGCGTTCCTTAAATGCTTGTGCTACTGTCTGAGCAGTCTTACCTGCTGCTGGTACTAACTCACAATATCTGGTGAAATGGCATACTATTACACACAGATGCTTGTTGCCCTGGAGGGAACATTGGAAATTAGTTAACAAATCTAGAGCTACTACTCTTTCCCAAGGTTCGCTAATAGTGGGATATAATTGGACTGGATTAGGTGCACTAATATTACCTTTGTTCTGCATTCAAACACATTTAACACATTCAGAAATATCAGTTGTCATGTAAGGCTGAATGTATTTCAGTCTGGCTTGTTTTAGAGAATGATCCATACCAGGGTGTACGACACCTGGCACATAATAAGCTAGGGCTACAATGAGCCATACCAGGGTGTACGACACCTGGCACATAATAAGCTAGGGCTACAATGAGCCATACCAGGGTGTACGACACCTGGCACATAATAAGCTAGGGCTACAATGAGCCATACCAGGGTGTACGACACCTGAAACATAATAAGCAAGCAGGGCTACAATGATCCATACCAGGGTGTACGACACCTGGCACATAATAAGCTAGCAGGGCTACAATGATCCATACCAGAATGTACGACACCTGGCACATAATAAGCTAGCAGGGCTACAATGATCCATACCAGGGTGTACGACACCTGGCACATAATAAGCTAGCAAGACTACAATGATCCATACCAGGGTGTACGACACCTGGAACATAATAAGCTAGCAGGGCTACAATGATCCATACCAGAGTGTACGACACCTGGCACATAATAAGCTAGCAGGGCTGCTACATTCACAAATAATTTAGCAATTACTAACTGATGTACTCTTGTGATAGGAGTACCCAGGTCGTGTATGTGATAAAGTAACTCTTGACTCATAACAAAGTCACTGATAGGTGTTGATGGTTTTTACAGTGTTCAATCTTCCTGCAAAAGAAATCAAGTAAAGTGTGTTTCCATGTGCTGAATGTGTTATGTGTTGAGTGTATTGATATTTGCTGAATGTGTTGAAAGTGTTATGTGCTGAATGTATTGATGTGGTAAAATGTGTTGATATGTGTTGAATGTGTTATGTGCTGAATGTGTCGATATGTGTGGAATTTGTTGATATGTGCTGAATGTGTTTATATTTGCTGTACTCACCTAATTGTACTCACCTAATTGTACTCACCTAATTGTACTCACCTAATTGTGTTTGCAGGGGTCGAGACTCAGCTCCTGGCCCCGCCTCTTCGCTGTCCGCTACTGGGTCTCTGCTCTCCCTGCTCCATGAGCTTTATCATACCTTGTCTTAAAACTATGTATGGTTCCCGCCTCCACTATATCGTTCGCTAGACTATTCCACTTCCTGACTACTCTGTGGCTGAAGAAATGCTTCCTAACATCCCTTTGACTCATCTGAATCTTCAGCTTCCAGTTGTATCCCCTTGTTTCTGTGTTCCCTCTCTGGAACATCCTGTCACTATCTACCTTGTCGATTCCCTGCAGTATTTTGTATGTCGTTATCATGTCTCCTCTAACCCTTCTGTCCTCCAGTGTTGTTAGTCCTATTTCCCTCAACCTTTCTTCATAGGACAGACCCCCGAGTTGTGGAACTAGCCTTGTCGCAAACCTTTGTACTTTCTCTAATTTCTTGACGTGCTTGACCAGGTGTGGGTTCCAGACTGGTGCTGCATACTCTAGTATGGGCCTGACGTACACGGTATACAGTGTCTTGAACGATTCCTTGTTAAGGTAACGGAACGCTAATCTTAGGTTTGTCAGTCGCCCATATGCTGCCGCTGTGTTTACATTTGTGTTGATATGTGCTGAATGTGTTATGTGCTGAATGTAAGTGTGCTGAATGTGTTATGTGCTGAATGTGTTATGTGCTGAATGTGTTATGTGCTGAAAATGCTAGGTTGAAGTTTGTTGTCAAGGAGAATACACAAGAATTTCCCCCTCATCTTGTCTTGCTATGTATACATTACTTATCTTTATGCTCATTTGTATATTTTTCGCATTTTTTCCCAAACATTATATATAAGTGTTAGTTTAGTGGTCGTCATCCAAGCAGAAACAGACAGGCCCCGCTTTACAGCGCTTAGCTTCACAGCCTTTACAGCGCTTAGCTTCACAGCCTTTACAGCGCTTAGCTTCACAGCCTTTACAGCGCTTAGCTTCACAGCCTTTACAGCGGTTTTAAATCATAGCCATTCTTCATTTATTCAGACGTCCTACAATAAATAATATGTTCACCATAAGCCAAGGATGAAAATATTTTAAGGTAAGTAATGTGTGTACTGTATATGCATTTTTTAGGCCTAGCTACATTGCTCACTTAACATATGATAGTGTAAACATGTTATTAGGCTTTTACATGCATTTGAAAATATAAAAAAATATATATTCACTTTACAGCGATTTTTGCTTTACAGTGGTATCCTGGAAGCTAACCTGCTGTATAAGCGGGGCCCTCGTGTGCCTGTGCTTGCTCAACATTAACTATGCTACTGAGGTCAAGTGGGTCAGGATTGGAAGTGACGAAGTTAATGTCGTCCCTCAACAGAATCGATTTAAGTTTCATTATTTTGAGACGAGTTTGTCAGGTCATTAATGAAGAGGAGAAATAAAGAGTAGGCTTCCCTTCGAGAAGTATTCCCTCCAATAAGACGGAAGTGAGTGAGATAAGAGGAAGGAATGCTATGCTGCGTTATACAGGTGCCCCGTGGCCTGGTGGCTAAAGCTCTTGCTTCACACACGGAGGACCCGGGTTCGATTCCCGGCGGGGTGGAAACATTTCGACGCGTTTCCTTACACCTGTTGTCCTGTTCACCTAAGCAGAAAATAGGTACCTGGGTGTTAGTCGACTGGTGTGGGTCGCATCCTGGGGGACAATATAGAGGACCCCCAATGGAAATAAGACAGACAGTCCTCGATGACGCACTGACTTTCTTGGGTTATCCTGGGTGGCTAACCCTCCGGGGTTAAAAATCCGAACAAAATCTTATCTTATCTACAGACTAGAGATGTACCGGATATCCACATCCGTGGAACATCCGCATCTGCATTTTACTGTAAACAGATATCCACATATGCATCGGCATCCGCAAAATAAGTAAGACATCGTCATACACATCCGCGGATATGTAAATGTTCACATCCGATACATCTGTAATAGAGACATGTCATGCAGAGTGAGTATTGTAGTTGATGGGGAATACAACTACACTGTCAGTGTGTTGAAGTCAGTTTTGGTTTAATAATGTTGGTTGAATTACGGACAATATATGGTAGATAAAGCAACACATGTGTAAGTAATGAAACCTTTTGACTGCGGCAAAGTTTCGCTCACCAAGAGCTTGACAAAGTTTCGCTCACCAAGAGCTTGACAAAGTTTCGCTCACCAAGAGCTCGACAAAGTTTCGCTCACCAAGAGCTTGACAAAGTTTCGCTCACCAAGAGCTCGACAGTTTCGCTCACCAAGAGCTCGACAAAGTTTCGCTCACCAAGAGCTCGACAAACTTTCGCTCACCAAGAGCTCGACAAAGTTTCGCTCACCAAGAGCTCGACAAAGTTTCGCTCACCAAGAGCTCGACAAAGTTTCGCTCACCAAGAGCTCGACAAAGTTTCGCTCACCAAGAGCTTGACAAAGTTTCGCTCACCAAGAGCTCGACAAAGTTTCGCTCACCAAGAGCTTGACAAAGTTTCGCTCACCAAGAGCTCGACAAAGTTTCGCTCACCAAGAGCTCGACAAAGTTTCGCTCACCAAGAGCTCGACAAAGTTTCGCTCACCAAGAGCTCGACAAAGTTTCGCTCACCAAGAGCTCGACAAAGTTTCGCTCACCAAGAGCTCGACAAAGTTTCGCTCACCAAGAGCTCGACAAAGTTTCGCTCACCAAGAGCTTGACAAAGTTTCGCTCACCAAGAGCTCGACAAAGTTTCGCTCACCAAGAGCTCGACAAAGTTTCGCTCACCAAGAGCTTGACAAAGTTTCGCTCACCAAGAGCTTGACAAAGTTTCGCTCACCAAGAGCTTGACAAAGTTTCGCTCACCAAGAGCTCGACAAAGTTTCGCTCACCAAGAGCTCGACAAAGTTTCGCTCACCAAGAGCTCGACAAAGTTTCGCTCACCAAGAGCTCGACAAAGTTTCGCTCACCAAGAGCTCGACAAAGTTTCGCTCACCAAGAGCTCGACAAAGTTTCGCTCACCAAGAGCTCGACAAAGTTTCGCTCACCAAGAGCTCGACAAATTTTCGCTCACCAAGAGCTCGACAAATTTTCGCTCACCAAGAGCTCGACAAAGTTTCGCTCACCAAGAGCTCGACAAAGTTTCGCTCACCAAGAGCTTGACAAAGCTCATGGAAAACGATTTCGGGATTCCGGTTAGGTTAGGGTCGATTAGCCTAGATTAGGTTAGACTGGTTTAGGTTAGGTTACATTAGACTAAGTTAGATTAGGTTTGGCTAGGTTAGGGTTGATTAAGTTAGCTTAGGCTAAGTTAACTAAGCAGAACCCTTGACTTTCCCTCTCATTTCCATTGTGGTCCTTTTTCACCTACTATACATCAATAATGTACATCTTCTCTACAAGACTTATTAAAGCCATATAGCATGACTTAATAGAATACTCAAGTCTCTTGTATTCATTGTAACTCATCTAATGATAGTAGCTTTCTTTGCACTTAGCAAATCAATATTGTAATTACACATTGTAAACTATGCAAGGAAATAAACTCCTTAATCCTTAATGACCATATGTATTGTTATTGTCTTATTAATATTAAGTTAATTTTAAGTTTGCCCGAAATGCTCTGCATATAAAGGAGCTTTTCACATGTCCACCCAACTATTATACTACTTTGTACATACATGTATCATGTCAAAATAAAATATATTATATTTTTATATTTATATATCTGTATGGATACGATGCATTTACATTTTCACTTTGATGAAGAAGAGGGAAGAGTGTGTACTGACCCATGAGTTGATGTGTGGGTGATGAAGAAGAGGGAAGAGTGTGTACTGACCCATGAGTTGATGTGTGGGTGATGAAGAAGAGGGAAGAGTGTGTACTGACCCATGAGTTGATGTGTGGGTGATGGTTCATCATGATGAAGGCACCAGCAGCACCCAAGGAATGACCAACATAGTACATCTGTCTGGCTCCTGTCACCTCACGCACATAGCCTAGCATGGCTGGTATGTCGTAGCGACCTATCTCGTCCCACCTGCAGCAAGGTCATCATATTTATAATGATAATAACAATAATAATAATTAGCAGAAGTAGTACTAGCAGTAGTACTACGCGTATTTTAAAGTTTTTAACCAATAAGGGTAATTGTAATAAAAATGTACCAAGATCCATGGATGAAATAACATTTTTAATGAGAATCATGATGATGGGAGTGACGAGTCCAACCAACAAGTGACGAGTCCAACCATCAAGTGACGAGTCCAACCAACAAGTGACGAGTCCAACCAACAAGTGACGAGTCCAACCATCAAGTGACGAGTCCAACCATCAAGTGACGAGTCCAACCATCAAGTGACGAGTCCAACCATCAAGTGACGAGTCCAACCATCAAGTGACGAGTCCAACCATCAAGTGACGAGTCCAACCATCAAGTGACGAGTCCAACCATCAAGTGACGAGTCCAACCATCAAGTGACGAGTCCAACCATCAAGTGACGAGTCCAACCATCAAGTGACGAGTCCAACCATCAAGTGACGAGTCCAACCAACAAGTGACGAGTCCAACCATCAAGTGACGAGTCCAACCAACAAGTGACGAGTCCAACCAACAAGTGACGAGTCCAACCATCAAGTGACGAGTCCAACCATCAAGTGACGAGTCCAACCATCAAGTGACGAGTCCAACCATCAAGTGACGAGTCCAACCATCAAGTGACGAGTCCAACCATCAAGTGACGAGTCCAACCATCAAGTGACGAGTCCAACCATCAAGTGACGAGTCCAACCATCAAGTGACGAGTCCAACCATCAAGTGACGAGTCCAACCATCAAGTGACGAGTCCAACCAACAAGTGACGAGTCCAACCATCAAGTGACGAGTCCAACCAACAAGTGACGAGTCCAACCAACAAGTGACGAGTCCAACCATCAAGTGACGAGTCCAACCAACAAGTGACGAGTCCAACCATCAAGTGACGAGTCCAACCAACAAGTGACGAGTCCAACCAACAAGTGACGAGTCCAACCATCAAGTGACGAGTCCAACCATCAAGTGACGAGTCCAACCATCAAGTGACGAGTCCAACCATCAAGTGACGAGTCCAACCATCAAGTGACGAGTCCAACCATCAAGTGACGAGTCCAACCATCAAGTGACGAGTCCAACCATCAAGTGACGAGTCCAACCATCAAGTGGCGAGTCCAACCAACAAGTGACGAGTCCAACCATCAAGTGACGAGTCCAGCCATCAAGTGACGAGTCCAACCATCAAGTGACGAGTCCAGCCATCAAGTGACGAGTCCAGCCATCAAGTGACGAGTCCAGCCATCAAGTGGCGAGTCCAGCCATCAAGTGACGAGTCCAACCATCAAGTGACGAGTCCAACCATCAAGTGACGAGTCCAGCCATCAAGTGACGAGTCCAACCATCAAGTGACGAGTCCAACCATCAAGTGACGAGTCCAGCCATCAAGTGGCGAGTCCAGCCATCAAGTGACGAGTCCAGCCATCAAGTGACGAGTCCAGCCATCAAGTGACGAGTCCAACCATCAAGTGACGAGTCCAACCATCAAGTGACGAGTCCAGCCATCAAGTGACGAGTCCAACCATCAAGTGACGAGTCCAACCAACAAGTGACGAGTCCAACCATCAAGTGACGAGTCCAACCATCAAGTGACGAGTCCAACCAACAAGTGACGAGTCCAACCATCAAGTGACGAGTCCAACCATCAAGTGACGAGTCCAACCAACAAGTGACGAGTCCAACCATCAAGTGACGAGTCCAACCATCAAGTGACGAGTCCAACCAACAAGTGACGAGTCCAACCAACAAGTGACAAGTCCAGCCATCAAGTGACACGTCCAGCCATCAAGTGACAAGTCCAGCCATCAAGTGACACGTCCAGCCAACAAGTGACACGTCCAGCCAACAAGTGACACGTCCAGCCAACAAGTGACACGTCCAGCCAACAAGTGACACGTCCAGCCATCAAGTGACAAGTCCAGCCATCAAGTGACACGTCCAGCCAACAAGTGACAAGTCCAGCCATCAAGTGACACGTCCAGCCAACAAGTGACACGTCCAGCCAACAAGTGACACGTCCAGCCAACAAGTGACACGTCCAGCCATCAAGTGACAAGTCCAGCCATCAAGTGTCAAGTCCAGCCAACAAGTGACAAGTCCAGCCAACAAGTGACACGTCCAGCCATCAAGTGACAAGTCCAGCCAACAAGTGACAAGTCCAGCCAACAAGTGACACGTCCAGCCATCAAGTGACAAGTCCAGCCATCAAGTGACAAGTCCAGCCAACAAGTGACAAGTCCAGCCAACAAGTGACACGTCCAGCCATCAAGTGACACGTTCAGCCATCAAGTGACAAGTCCAGCCATCAAGTGACAAGTCCAGCCAACAAGTGACACGTCCAGCCATCAAGTGACAAGTCCAGCCATCAAGTGACACGTCCAGCCATCAAGTGACACGTCCAGCCAACAAGTGACACGTCCAGCCATCAAGTGACAAGTCCTGCCAACAAGTGACACGTCCAGCCATCAAGTGACAAGTCCAGCCATCAAGTGACACGTCCAGCCATCAAGTGACAAGTCCAGCCATCAAGTGACAAGTCCAGCCATCAAGTGACAAGTCCAGCCATCAAGTGACAAGTCCAGCCCTCAAGTGACAAGTCCAGCCCTCAAGTGACACGTCCAGCCAACAAGTGACAAGTCCAGCCATCAAGTGACAAGTCCAGCCAACAAGTGACACGTCCAGCCAACAAGTGACAAGTCCAGCCAACAAGTGACACGTCCAGCCAACAAGTGACAAGTCCAGCCATAAAGTGACAAGTCCAGGCATCAAGTGACAAGCCCAGCCATCAAGTGACAAGTCCAGGCATCAAGTGTATGTCCAAGTGTTCTACGTTGCTCTCACCTTCCTCAAACACTTGATAAATGATAAACTTTATTTCTATATAGAATGTTTACAGTTGGTACAGAAGAGAGGTTCCAGGAAGTGGCCACCAGTCATCCTACTGAGATCACTGAGCACATTGTGAGGCTAGGATAGTTGTGAGGCAGGGATAGTTGTGAGGGTAGGATAGTTGTGAGGCTAGGATAGTTGTGAGGGTAGGATAGTTGTGAGGCTAGGATAGTTGTGAGGCTAGGATAGTTGTGAGGCTAGGCTAGTTGTGAGGCTAGGATAGTTGTGAGGCTAGGATAGTTGTGAGGCTAGGCTAGTTGTGAGGCTAGGATAGTTGTGAGGCTAGGAGAGTTAATCTTACATTACCTGCGTCAACACTAATTACCCGAGTTGGGCACATCACAAGTTTCCACATGGAGTGTGTTGTTTGGCACTGCAATAGGTGACAGTCTGCACAGCGGCTTTTTATTGGGTTATGAAAATAAAACTGGCATAACTACTAACAAAAATAATTATAAAGAACAGAGACAATGTGTAGAGTAAAAATTACGATTTAGTTACTTATAATACAATATTAAGACAAGGTACCAAATTTACCATTTGATATTGCACAAATTGCCAACATAAACTGAAACAGTTGACAGTATAAAGTTCTATACTAAGCAGTATAATAAACTTGTAGTAAACTTACTTACTTACCTTACTTACTTACTTACTTACTTACTTACTTACTTACTTACCTTACTTCTCTGACATCTCTCTTCCTTTACCCTCATCCCTTTGTTTCCCCTTCCAGCCTATATTATTATTATTATAATCAAAAGAAGCGCTAAACCACAGGGGTCATACAGTGTTGTTAGTCCTATTTCCCTCAACATTTCTTCATAGGACAGACCCCTGAGTTGTGGAACTAGTCTTGTCGCAAACCTTTGCACTTTCTCTAATTTCTTGACGTGCTTGACCAGGTGTGGGTTCCAGACTGGAGCTGCATACTCTAGTATGGGCCTGACGTACACGGTGTACAGTGTCTTGAACGATTCCTTGTTAAGGTAACGGAACGCTAATCTTAGGTTTGCCAGTCGCCCATATGCTGCCGCGGTTATCTGGTTGATGTGTGCCTCCGGAGACGTGCTTGGCGTTATACTCACCCCAAGGTTCTGAGAATTAACAGTATAGATTTGAGTGCACCAGATCTACCTTGTCTGTTAATCACTACCTTCTTGTAAATATGTTTCCTCAGAATTCGTAGATCACGTGATGACAAGTTAGATCGAACAATTTTTTTTTTATCTCTTTTATCATGATTTTCTAGAAATGAGTTCATTTAATTAATTCCTAAGTATCATGATGCATCATATAGTAATGTAGATTGTTCCGTCACGATAATATCCTTGTGAAGTATAATGTTCAACTGCTGTGTACTTTGACATTGTATAGAATCAGCTGAGAGTCGTACGCCTGTTGTCCTTAGTTTGTATAGTTGTATGTCGAGACGCCATACGTAGCATGCCCGAGCTGTACGGTTCGTATTTCTAACGGCTAAGCCATTGCTGTTCACGTGATCACCAACCTCTGCCCATGTGATCTGGCATTAGCCAATCATAAGCCTGCCTTTTGAACGCCCCAGTGCCGTGCGGGCCAGCAGTCAGTTCCACTCGGATAGGCATAGCAGGCGGACATAGGCGTAGACTCTCAGCTCCCATATATCTAACGCCTCATTAAACGCTACCATACCAAGCTCATCGTTAGTATTTATTGCCAAATCTATGCAAAGAACCCCCACAACACATTCTTTGCCCTTCTCCGATCTTCATGACTTTGCATTTGGTGGGATTAAATTCGAGAAGCCAGTTGCTAGACCAGATGTCAAGCTTGTCCAGGTCTCTTTGAAGTCCTGCTTGATCCTCTTCCGATGTGATTCTCCTCATTAATTTCACATCATCTGCGAACATAGACACTTCTGTGTGTGTGTGTGTGTGTGTGTGTGTGTGTGTGTGTGTGTAGTCACCTAATTATACTCACCTAATTGTGGTTGCAGGTGTGTGTGTGTGTGTGTGTGTGTGTGTGTGTGTGTGTGTGTGTGTAAAATCAAACTAGTGAAGAAACTTGAACAGCTTGAGGTGGGTAGCATGTAGTGATTTTTGTTGTATGTTGGTTTAACTTGACGAAGACAAACTAGTTCTTTGGTGTGTATCTGTAACTACTTCTGGTACAACGGTGTGATTTACCTTCTTCTATTTTATATTTAGGAGACTGAAATCTCCGAAGATAATATTCGGTCTGGGTTTTTCAAGACTTTCAAGGCAGCTGTCCTTCATCCTCATCTGATCCATAGATTCCTCAGCTTGAAATTCCATAACACAGACTGCTTGCTACCTTACTAATACCTGGAGTATACCTGGAGACGGTTTCGGGATCAACCCCCCCGCGGCGTTGATCCCGAAACATACGTATTATTTATATAATACTTATATAAAATTCCAGAATTCAAAAAACATAATACTACCTGTTTGAAGTTCCAGAACCTGGACGACATACTAAATACGTGAAGCTTCATAACTCTGATGCCATCTTACGTAAAGTTCCAGAACTCTGGCTGCCTGGGAGTGAGGTTGACGTGGCGCTGGCTGTAAAAATTTCCTCTTGAGTTGCCGATCCAGACGTCGTATCCCTTATCGGCTAATATGAATCCTGAGAGGAAAACAAAAAAATAAATCATTAACTGATATTGCCGACAACGTCGCAGAGTACATCTTTACCTACAATAACAACTGTCCAGTCCAATCCCATCCTTCTTCTCCCCCCCCCCCTTCACTTTTTTTTTTATTCTGCCTCTGTGCTCACCTAATGCCTGGTCAGGATCGTTCATGACGAAGTTGGCGCTAGACGAGGAGACGCCATGCATGAGGAAGACCACTCGTCTGTGTGTATTCTTGCTGCGCCTCAACCTTCTGCTTCCGCCCCTGCTGCTGAGTTGGCAGACGGAGAAATTACTCAATTACTGGCACTGACGCGGTGGCAGACCTGGTTGCTGCAACCAGAGTCCATTAATCAAGACTAATCCATTTCCTTATAGTGTACGTTGTTGTGTGTTAGTATTATAAGAAATGTCAATAAAGTGCGGTGTCCACCGTTGAACACACTGCAAGACTCCAAGCAGACATAAACCAAATCTTTAAATGGGCTGCAGAAAACAATATGAAGTTCAATGATGAGAAATTTCAATTACTCAGATATGGAAAACGTGAGGAAATTAAAATCTCATCGGAGTACAAAACAAATTCCAATCACTCAATAGAGCGAAAAACTAATGTCAAAGACCTGGGAGTGATCATGTCAAAGGATCTCACCTTCAAGGACCATAACACCGTAGCAATCGCATCTGCTAGAAAAATGACAGGATGGATAATGAGAACCTTCAAAACCAGGGATGCCAAGCCCATGTTGACACTTTACAGGTCGCTTGTTCTATCTAGGCTGGAATATTGCTGCACACTAACTACACCTTTCAAGGCAGGTGAAATTGCTGACCTTGAAAATGTGCAGAGAACCTTCACGGCACGCATTACTGTGATAAACCACCTCAACTACTGGGAACGCTTGAAGTTCCTAAACCTGTACTCCCTAGAACGCAGGCGGGAGAGATACATTATTATATACACGTGGAAAATTCTCGAGGGATTAGAACCAAACTTGCACACGAGAGTCACTCCCTACGAAAGCAAAAAGACTCGGCAGGCGATGTAACATCCCCCCAATGAAGAGCAGGGGTGCCACTAGCACGTTGAAAGATAGCACAATAAGTGTCAGGGGCAAAGACTGTTCAACTGCCTCCCAGCATACATCAGGGGGATTACCAACAAACCCCTGGCTGTCTTCAAGCAGGCACTGGACAGGCACCTAAAGTCGGTACCGGACCAGCCAGGCTGTGGTTCGTACGTTGGACTGCGTGCGGCCAGCAGTAACAGCCTGGTTGATCAGGCTCTGATCCAACATGAGGCCTGGTCACTGACCGGGCCGCAGGGGCGTTGACCCCTGGAACTCTCTCTAGGTATACTCTAAATCCTTGACTGATTCTAAGAAAATACCAAAATTTAGGTGGTTAATCCTGCAACTGAGTGCAAGGGATCAGTCCCAGACAGCAGGGGATCAGTCCCAGGCAGTAGGGGATCAGTCCCAGGCAGTAGGGGATCAGTCCCAGGCAGCAGGGGATCAGTCCCAGGCAGCAGGGGATCAGTCCCAGGCAGCAGGGGATCAGTCCCAGGCAGCAGGGGATCAGTCCCAGGCAGCAGGGAATCAGTCCCAGGCAGCAGGGGATCAGTCCCAGGCAGTAGGGGATCAGTCCCAGGCAGTAGGGGATCAGTCCCAGGCAGCAGGGGATCAGTCCCAGGCAGCAGGGGATCAGTCCCAGGCAGCAGGGGATCAGTCCCAGGCAGCAGGGGATCAGTCCCAGGCAGCAGGGGATCAGTCCCAGGCAGCAGGAGATCAGTCCCAGGCAGCAGGGGATCAGTCCCAGGCAGCAGGTGACTGGTTTATCGTGCAGCACAGCTCATTATGTGAGTGGTGACTGGTTTATCGTGCAGCACAGCTCATTATGTGAGCGGTGACTGGTTTATCGTGCAGCACAGCTCATTATGTGAGTGGTGACTGGTTTATCGTGCAGCACAGCTCATCATGTGAGCGGTGACTGGTTTATCGTGCAGCACAGCTCATTATGTGAGTGGTGACTGGTTTATCGTGCAGCACAGCTCATCATGTGAGCGGTAGCATAAAGAACGTATTACAGAGGCAACAACTGGTTGTTATCATCAATAGAAAGAAATATCAGTCGTTTTATAGTTTATAATAACTTCATACAGTTGTTGTACAAAGTACAGTAAGGAATACAATCTCAAAAAAAAAATATTACCACAAAAAATAAAAAAAACATCGACCATAGCTGGGTTGCCATCCCTATAAAGATAGTTTGTTCATTTAGTCTACGCAAATGTGAATACAACATCAAGATTTCAGATATCTTATCATTAACAGAAGCTCGTGGAAACTACGGCTATACACTGGAACATTATATCTTAAGAGTGTCCAAACATCCAACTTGCAGAGGCACCTCCATGCAACCCTTACAGGATATGGCAAAACACCTCGTTGTTAATAAAGAGCTGATCGACTTACCTACCTGATGGTGCACTGAGGGTCACGTTGTTCACCCACTCCACTGCTCCATCATTGTTGTGGAAAGCATATGAAGAGTCAGGGAAGATGTGAATGTATGGAGGTGGATAATCATTTCTGTGAGAGTTATTGTGTGGCAACATAGAGGCATGCAGGAGAGAAGAAAGTTGTGGAAGGGTGTAGGCATGAGAGTGGGTACTGGCATTAGGGACGGTGTGGGAGTCGATGTGGGAATAGGCATTCGAGAGGGAAGAGAGGATTTTCGGTAAAGTATTGGCATATAAGAGGGCGTGGAAGTTCTGCAGAGTATTGGGGTATGAGAATGTATTTGTACTGGGAAGAGTATAAGAGTGTGGGTGGTAGTTGGTCTGCAGGGAGGCCAGCGACTCTATGTTGTGCTTCCGTCCATGTGGTATGCGGTGCACCTCCAGGATGTAGCCGTCCTGGGTGGTGACAGAGTGCGCTTCCGCCGGGTACCCGTGGACCGCGATCAGCTCCGGCTGGCGAGGAGAGTGATATAATTTATTAAGCAGAGACACTTGACTAAAAGACAGTGGTCGTTGGCCAGGATACTGTGGTGCCTCAGTGGGCATCAGTAGTGTGCCATTGTAACAGTGGTGTTAAAACACAGCTTAATAATAAAAATCAGTATTTCACTGTGGCTGTGGAAAACTGCACATTCTCTGAAATTAATTCCCTGTAAGGTGAGGACTGTTTAATTATAAAGTTAAAGGTTATGCAAAAAGAGGTTGTGTTTTGTCTTGCATTGTTAAGATCGCTTGTTTGCGATTGTTTTGTATGTGCATACATGCATTATATATATATATATATATATATATATATATATATATATATATATATATATATATATTATATATATATATATATATGGAATAGGAGGAAGGTTACTGAAAGCAGTGAAGAGTTTTTATGAGGATAGTGAGGCTCAGGTTAGAGTGTGTAGGAGGGAAGGGGACTATTTCCCAGTAAAAGTGGGCCTTAGACAAGGATGTGTGATGTCACCGTGGTTGTTCAATATATTTATAGATGGGGTTGTAAGAGAAGTGAATGCGAGGGTCTTGGCAAGAGGTGTTGGGCTAAAAGATAAAGAAGAAAATACAAAGTGGGAGTTGTAACAGTTGCTTTTTGCTGATGACACTGTGCTTTTGGGAGATTCTGAAGAGAAGTTGCAGAGGTTGGTGGATGAATTTGGTAGGGTGTGTAAAAGAAGAAAATTGAAAGTGAATATAGGAAAGAGTAAGGTGATGAGGATAACAAAAGAATAGGTGACAAAAGATTGGATATCAGATTGGAGGGAGAGAGTATGGAGGAGGTGAATGTATTCAGATATTTGGGAGTGGACATGTCGGCGGATGGGTCTATGAAGGATGAGGTGAATCATAGAATTGATGAGGGAAAAGGGTGAGTGGAGCACTTCGGAGTCTGTGGAGACAAAGAACCTTGTCCATGGAAGTAAAGAGGGAATGTATGAGAGTATAGTTATACCAACGCTCTTATATGGGTGTGAAGCATGGGTGATGAATGTTGCAACGAGGAGAAGGCTGGAGGCAGTGGAGATGTCATGTCTGAGGTCAATGTGTGGTGTGAATATAATGCAGAGAATTCGGAGTTTGGAAATTAGGAGGAGGTGCGGGATTACCAAAACGATTGTCCAGAGAGCTGAGGAGGGGTTGTTGAGGTGGTTTGGACATGTAGAGAGAATGGAACGAGACAGAGTGACTTCGAGAGTGTATAAATCTGTAGTGGAGGGAAGGCGGGGTAGGGGTCGGCCTAGGAAAGGTTGGAGGGAGGGGGTAAAGGAAGTTTTGTGTGCGAGGGGCTTGGACTTCCAGCAAGCATGTGTGAGCGTATTTGATAGGAGTGAATGGAGGCATATGGTTTTTAATACTTGACGTGCTGTTGGAGTGTGAGCAAAGTAACATTTATGAAGGGATTCAGGGAAACCGGCAGGCCGGACTTGAGTTCTGGAGATGGGAAGTACAGTGCCGGCACTCTGAAGGAGGGGTGTTAATGTTGCAGTTTTATAACTGTAGTGTAAAGCACCCTTCTGGCAAGACAGTGATGGAGTGAATGATGATGAAAGTTTTTCTTTTTCGGGCCACCCTGCCTTGGTGGGAATCGGCCAATGTGTTAATAAAAAATAATAAAAAAAAAAAAATATATATATATATATATATATGTATGTCGTGCCGATTAGGTAAAACTTGCGATTTTGGCTTAAATAGCAACGCTCTTCTTGCCATATAAGACAAGCGAAAATTTGTGTATGCAATAATTTCGCAAAAAACATTCTGAACCTAACGAAAAAAATATATTTCGTTGTGTTTGTTTATTATTAAATTATTGTAAACGTATCTAAAATATATTTAGTTGGGTTAGGCTAAATTAAATTGCGCTTGTTATAATAAGGTTAGGTAAGTTTTCAAAGTTTCTCTTGGTACAAAATTATAAATTTTTACATTAACATAAATAAAAAAATATATATCTTTAAACGTATAAGATAAAATTTTAGAAAGGACTTAATTTTAAATGAGTTCTTGCTAATTGACCAGTTTTACCTAATCGGCACGACATATATATATATATATATATATATATATATATATATATATATATATATATATATATATATATATATATATATATATATATATATATATATATATATATATATATATATATATATATATATATATATTATATTAACACATCGGCCGTTTCCCACCAAGGTAGTGGGGCCCCCAAAAAAAACTTTCACCATCATTCACTCCATCACTATCTTGCCAGAGGCGCACTTACACTACAGTTATAAAACTGCAACATTAACACCCCTCTTTCAGAGTGAAGACACTGTACTTCCCATCTCCAGGACTCAAGTCTGGCCTGCTGGTTTCCCTGAATTCCTTCATAAATGTTACCTTGCTCACATTCCAACAGCACGGCAAATTTTAAAAACTATTTGTCTACATTGGCTCCTATCTAACATGTTCATGCATGCTTGCTGGAAGTCCAAGCCCCTCGCACACAAAACCTCCTTTACCTCCTCCCTCCAACCTTTCCTAGTTTGATCCCTACCCCGCCTTCCCTCCACTACAGATTTATACACTCTCGAAGTCATTCTATTTTGTTCCATCCCCTCTACATGTCCGAACCACCTCAACAACCCCTCCTCAGCCCTTTGGATAATAGTTTTGGTAATCCCTCACCTCCTCCTAATTTCCAAACTACGAATTCTCTGCATTATATTCACACCACACATTGACCTCAGACATGACATCTCCACTGCCTCCAGCATTTCCCTTGTTACAACATTCACGACCCAAATCAAAGTCGAGAACAACATCCAGTATTAGGTCCCTACTTAGACAAGATGGGTCATACACAAATGACAGCAAGGAAATGAGTGAGCAATTTAAGTCCCAATATGACTCGGTTTTTAGTGAGCCGCTAACCAGACTGAGAGTCAAAGACCTAAATTATTTTTTTATGAGCAAGACACAGAATTTGGTAGACTCAAACCTATCTGATATTATCCTGATGTCAAATGACTTCGAAAAAGTGATAAATGACATGCCCATGCACTCTGCCCCATGCCCAGAGTCATGGAACTGTGCTCATCACGGATGTTTTTAACATCCTATGGAGAGGGAGCATGGACACGGGGGTCGTCCCACAGCTGCTAAAAACAACAGACATAGCCCCACTCCACAAAGGCGGCAGTATACAATAGCAAGGAACTACAGACCGACAGTGCTAACATCCCATATCATAAACATCTTTGAAAGGGTCCTAAGAAGCAAAATCGCCACCCATCAGTTACACAACCGGATAAAACCATACCAAGGGAATTTATTAAAAAGTGGGAAGACTTAACAGGTGATTATATAAAAATGCTAATGTTTTAATTCCCACATAATGTAGCAGTCAAGATGGGGATAATATATTACACATTTTTTGCGATGCTTCGAAATTGGCATATGGAGCAGTCGCTTATATTCAATGTAATACTTTTATTTCTCTTGGTATGTCTAAGACTAAAGAGGCTCTAATTAAAGCACATACATTGCCTCAGTTGGACGTAACAGCCATTTACATAGGTGTCAAATTAGCTAATTATGTAAGAGATAAATTGCAGGAGATAAATAAAAGCGACACTGTGATTTGGTCTGATAATGAGGTGTCTTACAATGGATTCGTAATGATAACAATAAGATTGTGTACGTACAAAACAGAAATATATGAGTTTGGGTCAACATTTATTAACATTTAATCACATACCTGGTGACGAGAATTCAGCTGATTTCTTGTCACGAGGCTTCTTGACTTATGATAAATTTGTGAATACTGTATTATGGTTCAGGGGACCTAGTTGGTTGGTAAATAAAGTTAATTGGCCTTTACAAAAGGCGCATATTGTACCTGTTGAAATTACTGGGACCACCACTCCAGTAATTTGTCCCTCAGCCACTGATATTAATAGGTATTCTTCCTTACCCAAACTAATTAATGTAACATTGTTAGTGTTTAAATTTATAAACAAAATGAATATTTCATATAATTTTCCACATCCTCTGAAATACTGGATTCAGAGTTGCAAGAAGAAATCTATGGAGATGAAATTAAATTGTTGTAAAAGGTTCAATAATAGATAAATTAGGGCTATATTTAGATGATGTAATTATGTGTAGAGAATAAGTAATGTATCCTATCTTTATACCAAAGCCCATTCTCTGATAATTTTAAATGTGTGTAAAAATTGTAAAGCAAGGTCTGGAAATTTCTTACATAATTTCCTAAATGTAGAACATATAAATAAATAATATAATTGTGTAATAAAATGTGATGCTATTTCGACCCTTCAATAAATCTGGAGTGGGGGGATTCGTACGTCGGACTGCGTGCGGCCAGCAGTAACAGCCTAGTTGATCAGGCCCTGATCCACCATGAGGCCTGGTCACAGACCGGGCCGCGGGGGCGTTGACCCCCGGAACTCTCTCCAGGAAGGTAGTTGAGCGGCTAAGTAACGCTGGGGGAGACGCCATGTTGAATTTAAAGTGAACGCTGGTCGGAATTTTGCACCAGAAATTCGGAGTTTTCCGAGGCCTAATGGGGAGTATCGGCCTCAATTCGTAATAGGAATTCGAGTTAATGTCCCCTACTGAAGAATTGGGACCATAATAGGGTGGTGAGAATGGTTAATGAATGATGCAGCGTCATCGTACCTCAATGAGGAAGTGGGCAGTCGGAGAAGTTGCAGTTCAGTGACCTATTGTGACTTAAGTCCCACTTACCTCAACCAAATTACTTGCAGGTAATAATTCAGGTAATGCCCTGTAAACCTCCTGCAGGTGATTTGTTAATAATAATAAATATAATAATAATTTTTCACAGTGGTTGAAGAATTAGCTGCAATAACAGTAAAGGTTGCAACAGTGACAGTAGTAGTAGTAAAGAGGTACTAGCAGTAGTAGTGGTTGTAGTGCTAGTACAAGTGGTAGAAGGAATGACATACAGAGCAGCAGCGGCGCACAAGAGCAATGGAAGAGAGGAGCACTGCAGGAGCTCTACTGGCCCACTCCGGGTAGGACTAGTGATAGTGTAATAAAAACATAAGAAAGCAGGAGCATTGCAGCAGGCCTATAGTGTAATAAGAGCATAAGAAAGGAGCATTGCAGCAGGCCTACTGGCCTATGTGAGGCATGGGCCAGTAGGCCCACCTATTTTTAAAACTACACAATGTTTTAGCTACAATGACGCTACCCGGGAATTTGTTCCACTCATCCACAACTCTGTTACCAAACCAGTGCTTTCCTATATCTTTTCTGAATCTAAAATTTTCCAACTTGAAACCATTGCTGCGAGTCCTGTCTTGGTTAGATATTTTCAGCACATTATTTACATTCTCTTTATTTATTCTCGTTTTCTGTATTGAATTACATTTCATTTGAGGTTGGTTTTTATTTGCTACCGCCACGGTATTATGACTATTTTTGACCGTCTGAAAACATTTATCCACTAAATAAAATTCATCAGCGTTCAAAATTTGAAGGTAATCGTAAAAGTTATCAAGTAATCCTGAAGAAAATATTAACATTCAGTTATCTTTAATACGATTGACACCTACACAACTCAACAGCAATCCAAATCTTCCATTAAGTGAAATACACCAGGGTTAAAGTTTGAAGCCAATCTAAAGAAACTTTCTTAAGATGGTTCATTGATTGTTAAATCTGTCATGTAGAAATGGAGGACAAGAAATATAATGAATATAAAAAAGATTGATAGGAGGGAGGCAAATTCTTACCGTAGTGAGATCAATGAGAGGATGTTGCGGCTCGCTGTAGCTGCTGTAGCAGTAGTATTACTGTGATACTGACACTGAAGCAGCAGTAGTATTACTGTGATACTGACACTGAAGCCGCAGTAGTATTACTGTGATACTGACACTGAAGCAGCAGTAGTATTACTGTGATACTGACACTGAAGCAGCAGTAGTATTACTGTGATACTGACACTGAAGCAGCAGTAGTATTACTGTGATACTGACACTGAAGCAGCAGTAGTATTACTGTGATACTGACACTGAAGCAGCAGTAGTATTACTGTGATACTGACACTGAAGCAGCAGTAGTATTACTGTGATACTGACACTGAAGCAGCAGTAGTATTATTGTGATACTGACACTGAAGCAGCAGTAGTATTATTGTGATACTGACACTGAAGCAGCAGTAGTATTACTGTGATACTAACACTGAAGCAGCAGTAGTAGTATTGTGATACTGACACTGAAGCAGCAGCATTATTACTGTGATATTGACACTGAAGCAGCAGTAGTATTACTGTGATACTGACACTGAAGCAGCAGTAGTATTACTGTGATACTGACACTGAAGCCGCAGTAGTATTACTGTGATACTGACACTGAATCAGCAGTAGTATTACTGTGATACTGACACTGTAGCCGCAGTAGTATTACTATGATACCGACACTGAAGCAGCAGCAGTATTACTGTGATATTGACACTGAAGCAGCAGTAGTATTACTGTGATACTGACACTGAAGCAGCAGTAGTATTACTGTGATACTGACACTGAAGCAGCAGTAGTATTACTGTGATACTGACACTGAAGCAGCAGTAGTATTACTGTGATACTGACACTGAAACAGCAGTAGTATTACTGTGATACTGACACTGAAGCCGCAGTAGTATTACTGTGATACTGACACTGAAGCAGCAGTAGTATTACTGTGATACTGACACTGAAGCAGCAGTAGTATTACTGTGATACTGACACTGAAGCAGCAGTAGTATTACTGTGATACTGACACTGAAGAAGCGACAGACTGACGTGATACTGACACTGAAGCCGAAGTAGTATTACTGTGATACTGACACTGTAGCCGCAGTAGTATTACTGTGATACTGACACTGTAGCCGCAGTAGTATTATTGTGATACTGACACTGAAGCCGAAGTAGTATTACTGTAATACTGACACTGAAGCCGAAGTAGTATTACTGTGATACTGACACTGAAGAAGCAGTAGTATTACTGTGATACTGACACTGTAGCCGCAGTAGTATTACTGTGATACTGACACTGAAGCAGCAGTAGTATTACTGTGATACTGACACTGTAGCAGCAGTAGTATTACTGTGATACTGACACTGTAGCCGCAGTAGTATTACTGTGATACTGACACTGTAGCAGCAGTAGTATTACTGTGATACTGACACTGAAGCAGCAGTAGTATTACTGTGATATTGACACTGAAGCAGCAGTAGCCTTACTGTGATACTGACACTGTAGCCGCAGTAGTATTACTGTGATACTGACACTGTAGCCGCAGTAGTATTACTGTGATACTGACACTGTAGCCGCAGTAGTATTACTGTGATACTGACACTGAAGCAGCAGTAGTATTACTGTGATACTGACACTGAAGCCGAAGTAGTATTACTGTAATACTGACACTGTAGCCGCAGTAGTATTACTGTGATACTGACACTGAAGCAGCAGTAGTATTACTGTGATACTGACACTGAAGCCGAAGTAGTATTACTGTAATACTGACACTGTAGCCGCAGTAGTATTACTGTGATACTGACACTGTAGCTGCAGTAGTATTACTGTGATACTGACACTGTAGCCGCAGTAGTATTACTGTGATACTGACACTGAAGCCGAAGTAGTATTACTGTGATACTGACACTGTAGCCGCAGTAGTAAAACTGTGATACTGACACTGTAGCTGCAGTAGTATTACTGTGATACTGACACTGTAGCTGCAGTAGTATTACTGTGATACTGACACTGAAGCCAAAGTAGTATTACTGTGATACTGACACTGTAGCTGCAGTAGTATTACTGTGATACTGACACTGTAGCCGCAGTAGTATTATTGTGATACTGACACTGAAGCCGAAGTAGTGTTACTGTGATACTGACACTGAAGCTGAAGTAGTATTACTGTGATACTGACACTGTAGATGCAGTAGTATTACTGTGATACTGACACTGAAGCCGCAGTAGTATTACTGTGATACTGACACTGTAGCAGCAGTAGTATTACTGTGATACTGACACTGAAGCAGCAGCAGTATTACTATGATACTGACACTGAAGCAGCAGTAGTATTACTGTGATACTGACACTGAAGCAGCAGCAGAATTACTGTGATACTGACACTGTAGCAGCAGCAGCAGTATTACTATGATACTGACACTGAAGCAGCAGTAGTATTACTGTGATACTGACACTGAAGCAGCAGTAGTATTACTGTGATACTGACACTGAAACAGCAGTAGTATTACTGTGATACTGACACTGAAGCAGCAGTAGTATTACTGTGATACTGACACTGTAGTAGTGTCGTGTCAGTATCATATATACACTTGTTTAGTGTATCTTTATAAAGCTGGTCCCTTTGCGTGTGACGTCACGGTACCCGCTGACGTCAGAGGCTCAGCGCATGTGCACAGCCTATCATAGGCAGACTGCCTCACTACGTTAGACCTACAGGCGAGACAGAAGGTGTGCTGGACTCTCCTCTAATTACTGTAAATATACCGTAACCATCCAACAAGGAGTATCTTTGACCTCCTATATATCTCTCCCAAGACCCACACGACATTAGAGGCCTTATAGGAAAAGATCTAATGGTATATTTAGATGACGTAATTGTTATGTCCGAGGATGTAAATAAGCATTTAGAAAGACTGGAGAAGGTACTGAGTAAGCTTGAAGAAGCCAATCTAAAGATCAAACTGTCTAAATGTCAATTTTTCAGATCAGAAATTAAGTTTCTGGGTCACGTAGTCACTCCTAGAGGGGTTATGACTGACCGAAGTAAAGTAGATGCAGTATTGAATTTTCCAACTCCCAAAACTGCTGATGCCGTAAGATCCTTTGTGGGCTTAGCAGGTTTTTATAGATCATATATTGCTAATTTTTCCTCAATAGCAGCTCCTCTAACTGAGTTGCTTAAGAAAGATGCTCCATTTGTTTGGACCTTCAGTCAGGAAAAAGCATTTCAAACCTTGAAAGAAAGATTAACTTCTGCTCCAATCTTAAAATTCCCAGATTTTACAAAGCCTTTCTATTTAACCACTGATGCCAGTTCTATAGGCATTGGTGCAGTTCTTGCACAGAAGATTGATAGTAAATACAACGCAGTTGCATTTGCTAGTCGAGTCCTTACAAAGGCTGAAAGGAATTATACAGTAACTGAGCAAGAGGCCTTAGCAATAGTGTGGTCTTTAAAACACTTCCGAGACATAATTTATCAGTACCCTGTCCATGTCTTGACAGATCATGCACCTCTAATACCATTGTTCCAGAATAAACAACCTACTGGAAGACTAGCTAGATGGTCCTTAACTATCCAAGAGTTCAACCCTACCTCTGAACATTTACCTGGCAAGTCAAATGTAGTTGCAGATGCTTTATCGCGTCATGTTAGCGTAATAACTGCTGATCCTCCGTTTAGTGCTGAGGGT
The DNA here is from genome assembly GCA_009830355.1 of Cherax destructor. Taxonomy (NCBI): domain Eukaryota; kingdom Metazoa; phylum Arthropoda; class Malacostraca; order Decapoda; family Parastacidae; genus Cherax; species Cherax destructor. Next base: position 10,212 of record WNWK01010686.1, on the reverse strand, counting down.
GTAAAGAATGCCCAAAGAACAGATCCCTTGTGGTCTGGTGTGACTCGCTTCCTGCTACAGGAAGACCTTATTCTTACTGTGAAGCCACCAGCACCTATCAGTGACTTTGTTATGAACCAAGAATTACTGTATCGCGTAACCGAGCTGGGAACGCCTAGTAGACGGGCATACCAGTTAGTAATTCCTCAGTCACTAGTAAAAGTAGCTTTACAGCTAATTCACGATGCACCAGGTGTTGCACACCCTGGTATGGACCGTTCGATTAAACAAGCAAGATTGAAGTACTTTTGGCCTCGTATGGCAACTGATATTACCGAGTATGTTAAGAAGTGTAGTGTTTGTATGAAACACAAGGGTAATATCAACGGTCCCAATCCTATCCAGATGTATCCCACTACTAGTGAGCCATGGGAAAGAGTTGCAATAGATCTGCTAACTAATTTTCAATGTACAACGCAAGGCAATAAACATCTGTGTGTGATGGTCGATCATTTCACCAGATATTGTGAGTTAGTTCCTATTCCAGACAAGACTGCCGAGACAGTAGCTAAAGCGTTTAAGGAACGTATAATCTGCAGACACACCACTCCTAAATCCTTAGTATCCGATAATGGAGGTGAATTTTGCAACGAGATTCTAGAAAACCTATGTGCCTTGTATAAGATTACTAAATCTACCATTGTTCCACACCATCCTGCCAGCAATGGTTTAGCAGAAAGAACGAATAAGAAAGTCCTTGACGTCTTAAGAGCTACCATCAATCCCAATAGTGTAACCTGGGATGAAGTTATACCTGATGTTCAATGTGCTATAAATTCTGCTTTCAATGCTTCTATAGGTGATACGCCGCATTACGCCTTGTATGGTGTTGACAAGCGTTTGCCTTATGAGCTGTTATATTCCAATCCGAAACCGACTTACAATCCAGATGATTTCGTAGCAGTTCGTACCAGTCAAGCTCAAAGTGTTTTCAGACGAATTCGTGAAACACTTCATAAGTCAACAGCAGAATTTACTACTAGAGTAACTAATACTAAAGCCAAACCGTCTAAAGTTCAAGTAGGGTCCAGAGTAATGTTGTTCAACTTTAACAAAACTTCAGCAATGCCTAAATTAGACCAAAAGTTTGTTGGCCCATATCGAGTAGTTGAACATATCAAGGGCAATAAGTATAAAGTTAGAGAAATTAGTACGGGTCAGTTTAAAGAATCGCATTTAGATCATATGAAGTTAGTATGTGACGAAGACGAAGCCCCTGACAACCAGACTGTTGTGACTGACAATGATAATCCGTCTGACCCCGTACCTTCAACTTCTAGTAGTGAGTCAGAGGAACAACCTGATTGTCGTTATTCCCTACGTACACGCCAAGTGTTGAGAAACCCCCAAGTATCATTTGTTGATATCAGTGTAGACCCTCCTCAATCAGAAGTTGAGTTACCTATTGTAACAGAGTTTGATCCACCCAGAGATGATAATTATACAGCCTATATCAATCTCACCCTAGCAGAGTTGGGGTTAAATGTAAATAACCTGTATAGATAAATATGTAGTAAGCGTTTAACTGTGTGTTATAATATCTACTTAGTATTACTCAAATTTTTTTTGTGTGTTCACGTTCTCTCCGAGTTCTGAGAATTAACAGTATAGATTTGAGTGCACCAGATCTACCTTGTCTGTTAATCACTACCTTCTTGTAAATATATTTCCTCAGAATTCGTAGATCACATGAAGACAGTTCGTTCGAACAAGTTATTTTTTTTTATCTCTTTTATCATGATTTTCTTGAATGAGCTCATTTAATTAATTCCTATGTATCATGATGCATCATATAGTAATGTAGATTATTCCGTCACGATAATATCCATGTGAAGTATAATGTTAACTGTTGTGTACTTTGACATTGTATAGAATCAGCTGAGAGTTGTTGCCTGTTGCCCTTAGTTTGTATAGTTGTATGTCGAGACGCCATACGTAGCATGCCCGAGCTGTGCGGTTAGTATTTCTAACGGCTGCACCACGGCTGTTCACGTGATTTCCAACCTCTGCCCATGTGATCTGGCATTAGCCAATCAGAGGCCTGCCTTTTGAATGCCTCAGTGCCGGGCGGCCGAGTAGATCAGTATCATCCGGAGTAGGCATACGAGACGGACACAGGCATAGGCTCTCAGCTCCCATATATCCAACGCCTCATTAAACGCTACCAAAAACCAAGCTCATCGTCTGTTAATATTACCAAATCTATGAAAAGAACCCCACAACACAAACAGTCATCACTACACAACTGTCATCACTACACAACTCATTACTACACAACAGTCATCACTACACAACAGGCATCACTACACAACTCATCACTACACAACTCATCACTACACAACAGTCATCACTACACAACTCATCACTACACAACAGTCATCACTACACAACTCATCACTACACAACAGTCATCACTACACAACAGTCATCACTACACAACAGGCATCACTACACAACAGTCATCACTACACAACAGTCATCACTACACAACAGTTATGACTACACAATAGTCATCACTACACAACTCATCACTACACAACAGTCATCACTACACAAGTCATCACTACACAACAGTCATCACTACACAACTCATCACTACACAACAGTCATCACTACACAACAATCATCACTACACAATAGTCATCACTACACAACTCATCACTACACAACAGTCATCACTACACAACAGTCATCACTACACAACAGTCATCACTACACAACAGTCATCACTACACAACAGTCATCACTACACAACTCATCACTACACAACAGTCATCACTACACAACAGTCATCACTACACAACAGTCATCACTACACAACAGTCATCACTACACAACAGTCATCACTACACAACAGTCATCACTACACAACTCATCACTTCACAACAGTCATCACTACACAACAGTCATCACTACACAACAGTCATCACTACACAACAGTCATCACTACACAACAGTCATCACTACACAACAGTCATCACTACACAACAGTCATCACTACACAACAGTCATCACTACACAACAGTCATCACTACACAACTCATCACTACACAACTCATCACTACACAACAGTCATCACTACACAACAGTCATCACTACACAACAGTCATCACTACACAACAGTCATCACTACACAACAGTCATCACTACACAATAGTCATCACTACACAACAGTCATCACTACACAACTCATCACTACACAACTCATCACTTCACAACAGTCATCACTACACAACAGTCATCACTACACAACAGTCATCACTACACAACAGTCATCACTACACAACAGTCATCAATACACAACTCATCACTACACAACTCATCACTACACAACAGTCATCACTACACAACAGTCATCACTACACAACAGTCATCACTACACAACAGTCATCACTACACAACAGTCATCACTACACAACAGTCATCACTACACAACAGTCATCACTACACAACAGTCATCACTACACAACTCATCACTACACAACTCATCACTACACAACAGTCATCACTACACAACAGTCATCACTACACAACAGTCATCACTACACAACAGTCATCACTACACAACAGTCATCACTACACAACTCATCACTACACAACAGTCACCACTGTTCATGTTGTAACTTTTGATGAGTCTTCAATTTTGTTTTTTGTTTTTGAGAAAAATGTTGGAATTTTTAATCACAAGTTCTTTTTACTGTATCAAGATTTTTAAATACAACTCCGATTTAAAAATTCTTAAGTTGAGAAGGTAGTACATCAAAAAAGGTTTTCAGAGAGGTATTGATAAGGTAAATAGGGACGAAATGTATGAGAGGTGGGCAGTGCCACTGAAGTGATTTTGTCTTCAAAATGATGGCTCTGGGTAACGGTGCCCATATGGACGTATAGTGGGGTTGTTGGTGTAGTATGGTGGGGTTGTTGGGGTAGTATAGTGTGGTTGTTGGGGTAGTATAGTGGTGTTGGTGGGGTAGTATAGTGTGGTTGTTGGGGTAGTATAGTGTGGTTGATGGGGTAGTATAGTGTGGTTGTTGGGGTAGTATAGTGTGGTTGATGGGGTAGTATAGTGTGCTTGATGGGGTAGTATAGTGTGCTTGATGGGGGTAGTATAGTGTGGTTGTTGGAGTAGTATAGTGTGCTTATGGGGAGTAAGTGTGCTTGATGGGGGTAGTATAGTGTGGTTGTTGGGGTAGTATAGTGTGCTTGATGGGGGTAGTATAGTGTGGTTGTTGGAGTAGTATAGTGTGCTTGATGGAGGTAGTATAGTGTGCTTGATGGAGGTAGTATAGTGTGGTTGATGGGGGTAGTATAGTGTGGTTGATGGAGGTAGTATAGTGTGGTTGTTGGAGGTAGTATAGTGTGGTTGATGGGGGTAGTATAGTGTGGTTGATGGAGGTAGTATAGTGTGGTTGATGGGGTAGTATAGTGTGCTTGATGGAGGTAGTATAGTGTGGTTGATGGGGTAGTATAGTGTGGTTGATGGGGGTAGTATAGTGTGCTTGATGGGGTAGTATAGTGTGCTTGATGGGGGTAGTATAGTGTGGTTGTTGGAGTAGTATAGTGTGCTTTATGGGGTAGATAGTGTGGTTGTTGGAGGTGATAGTGGGGTTGATGGGGGTAGTATAGTGTGGTTGATGGAGGTAGTATAGTGTGGTTGATGGGGTAGTATAGTGTGCTTGATGGAGGTAGTATAGTGTGGTTGATGGGGTAGTATAGTGTGGTTGATGGGGTAGTATAGTGTGCTTGATGGGGGTATAGTGTGCTTGATGGGGTAGTATAGTGTGGTTGTTGGGTAGTTATGTGCTTGATGGAGGTAGTATAGTGTGGTTGATGGGTAGTATAGTGTGGTTGATGGGGTAGTATAGTGTGCTTGATGGGGTAGTATAGTGTGCTTGATGGAGGTAGTATAGTGTGGTTGATGGGGGTAGTATAGTGTGCTTGATGGAGGTAGTATAGTGTGCTTGATGGGGGTAGTATAGTGTGCTTGATGGGGGTAGTATAGTGTGGTTGTTGGGGTAGTATAGTGTGGCTGATGGGGTAGTATAGTGTGGTGATGGGGTAGTATAGTGGTTGATGGGGTATAGTGTGGTTGTTGGGGTAGTATAGTGTGGTTGATGGGGTAGTATAGTGTGGCTGAGGGGGGTAGTATAGTGTGGTTGATGGGGTAGTATAGTGTGGTTGATGGGGTAGTATAGTGTGGTTGTTGGGGTAGTATAGTGTGGCTGATGGGGGTAGTATAGTGTGGCTGATGGGGTAGTATAGTGTGGTTGATGGGGTAGTATAGTGTGGTTGTTGGGGTAGTATAGTGTGGTTGATGGGGTAGTATAGTGTGGCTGATGGGGGTAGTATAGTGTGGTTGAGGGGGGTAGTATATGTGGTTGATGGGGGTAGTATAGTGTGGTTGTTGGGGTAGTATAGTGTGTTGATGGGGTAGTATAGTGTGGCTGATGGGGTAGTATAGTGTGGTTGATGGGGTAGTATAGTGTGGTTGATGGGGTAGTATAGTGTGGTTGTTGGGGTTAGTATAGTGTGGTTGATTGGGTAGTATACTGTGTTTGATGGGGTAGTATAGTGTGCTTGATGGGGTGTATAGTGTGGTTGTTGGGGTAGTATAGTGTGGTGGTTGGGGTAGTATAGTGTGTTTGATGGGGTAGTATAGTGTTGCTTGATGGGGTAGTATAGTGTGGTTGTTGGGGTAGTATAGTGTGGTTGTTGGGGTAGTATAGTGTGTTTGATGGGGGTAGTATAGTGTGTTTGATGGGGTAGTATAGTGTGCTTGATGGGGGTAGTATAGTGGTTGATGGGGTAGTATAGTGTGGTTGTTGGGGTAGTATAGTGTGGTTGTTGGGGTAGTATAGTGTGTTTGATGGGGGTAGTATAGTGTGCTTGATGGGGGTAGTATAGTGTGGTTGTTGGGGTAGTATAGTGTGGTTGTTGGGGTAGTATAGTGTGTTTGATGGGGTAGTATAGTGTGGTTGTTGGGGTAGTATAGTGTGGTTGTTTGGTAGTATACTGTGTTTGATGGGGTAGTATATGTGGTTGATGGGGTAGTATAGTGTTGTTGATGGGGTAGTATAGTGTGGTTGATGGGGTAGTATAGTGTGGTTGATGAGGTAGTATAGTGTGGCTGATGGGGGTAGTATAGTGTGGCTGATGGGGTAGTATAGTGTGGTTGATGGGGTAGTATAGTGTGGTTGATGGGGTAGTATAGTGTGGTTGTTGGGGTTAGTATAGTGTGCTTGATGGGGGTAGTATAGTGTGGTTGATGGGGGTAGTATAGTGTGGTTGATGGGGGTAGTATAGTGTGGCTGATGGGGGTAGTATAGTGTGGTTGATGGGGGTAGTATAGTGTGGTTGATGGGGTAGTATAGTGTGGTTGTTGGGGTTAGTATAGTGTGGTTGATGGGGTAGTATAGTGTGGTTGATGGGGGTAGTATAGTGTGGTTGATGGGGTAGTCGGTACATAGTAAGGGATGGGGTCAAAAAACTGCACCAGTAGCAAACCCAGAAAAAAATCTAACAAAAATAAAATTCGTGCAAATTGAAATCAAGAGAATATTCATAATTACAAGAGGATAAACTTTAAAAAAAAATTGTGTTTGTTTATTATTAAATTATTGTTAACTTATCTAAAATGCATTTAGTTTTATTAGGCTAAATTAAATTCGCTTGCTATAATAAGTTAGGTAAGTTTTCTAAGGTTCTTTTGGTACAAAATTATTAATTTTACATTAATATAAATGAAAAAAATATATCTTTAAATATATAAGATTTTTTTTAGAAAGGACCTAATTATAAATGAGTTCTTGCTAATTGATCAGTTTTATCTATTCGGCCCGACATTATATATATATATATATATATATATATATATATATATATATATATATATATATATATATATATATATACATATATACAAACTGGACAGTAATTATAGTTGTCCCGAAAGGGGGCATGGCAAAGCTCTCGCTTCACATGCTGAGGGGTCCGGGTTCGATTCCCGGCAGAGGTGGAAACACTGGACGCGTTTACTCTTCCTCTCCTTGCCCATTTGTGTTTAGTGTTGAGGCCGCTGTGTTGCGGGGAGTTTCCTTGATGGGGGTTGCCATGTGTTGCATGGCTCTCTCACTCTACAACTCCCTACAATGTTTATTGGTTTCATTCATTGACTTCTATTTTTCATTGTATTCCAACAGATTGATGATTAAGTTTCAGAGTGAAATCTATGAAAGCTTAGTATTCATTTTTACGTGAGTGTGGCTCATTGTTTTGTAATTTGTTCATGACTGTAACCATGTATACACGTGTGCATGTTTTTACCTTTGTAGCTTGGTCATGATTGTGACCAGATCTACCTGAGTTCATTCCCTTTTGTAACTTGTTCAGGTATCATAACTTTGGGTCCCAGTCCCTGGACCCATTGTGTACCTCTGTAATCTTTTGACTACCACCCACACCATGGGTATGGGCTGCATAATAAAGATATTAAACTAAACCTTACACCTGTTGTCCTGTTCACCTGGGTGGGTTGCATCCTGGGGTTGACAAGATTGAGGACCCCAATGGAAATAAGACAGTCCTCGATGACGCACTGCCTTTCTTGGGTTATCCTGGGTGCTTAACCTCCGGGGTTAAAATCCGAACAAATCTCATCTCTCTTATCCCAGCAATTTACAAAGGACGTTATACATTTACACTGACCCACCACCATTGAGTGTTACACTGACCCCCACCCGTCAGTGTAACACTGACCCCCACCCGTCAGTGTAACACTGACCCCACCCGTCAGTGTAACACTGACCCCCACCCGTCAGTGTAACACTGACCCCCACCCGTCAGTGTAACACTGACTTCACCCGTCAGTGTAACACTGACCCTCACCCGTCAGTGTAACACTGACCCCGTCAGTGAACACTGACCCACCCCGTCAGTGTAACACTGACCCCGTCAGTGTAACACTGACCCCCGTCAGTGTAACACTGACCCAGCAAAAGTATTAGACTGATATACCACCAGTACTACACTGACCCACCACCAGTCACTGCTACACTGACCCACCACCCGTCACTGCTACACTGACCCACCACCAGTCACTGCTACACTGACCCACCACCAGTCACTGCTACAATGACCCACCACCAGTCACTGCTACAATGACCACCACCAGTCAATGTTACAATGACCCACCACCAGTCACTGCTACAATGACCCATCACTAGTCACTGCACAATGACCCACCACCAGTCACTGCTACAATGACCCACCACCAGTCATTGCTACAATGACCCACCACCAGTCACTGCTCACTGACCCCCCACCAGTCACTGCTCAATGACCCACCACAGTCACTGCTACACTGACCCACCACCAGTCACTGCTACAATGACCCACCACCAGTCACTGCTACAATGCCCACCACCAGTCACTGCTACACTACCCACCACCAGTCACTGCTACAATGACCACCACTAGTCAGTGTTACACTGACCCACCACCAGTCACTGCTACAATGACCCACCCAGTCACTGCTACAATGACCACCACCAGTCACTGCTACAATGACCCACCACCAGTCACTGCTACAATGACCCACCACCAGTACTGCTACAATGACCCACCACCAGTCAGTATTACACTGACCCACCACCAGTCAGTTACACTGACCCACCACCAAATCACTGCTACAATGACCCACCACCAATCACTGCTCAATGACCCACCACTAGTCAGTGTTACACTGACCCACCACCAGTCACTGCTAATGACCACCACCAATCACTGCTACAATGACCACCACCAGTCACTGCTAAAATGACCACCACCAATCACTGCTACAATGACCACCACCAGTCAGTGTTACACTGCCCCACCACCAGTCACTGCACAATGACCCACCACCAGCCATTGCTACACTGACCCACCACCAGTCACTGCTACAATGACCCACCACTAGTCAGTGTTACACTGACCCACCACCAGTCACTGCTCACATGCCCACCACCAGTCACTGTTACAATGACCCACCACCAGTCACTGCTACAATGACCCACCACCAGTCACTGCTACAATGACCCACCACCAGTCACTGCTAAAATGACCCACCACCAGTCACTGCTACACTGCCACCACCAGTCACTGATCCACCATCAGTTACACTGACCCACCACAAGTGTTACACTGACACACCATCAATGTTACACTGACCCACCACCAGTCAGTATTACACTGACCCACCACCAGTCAGTATTACAGACCCACCACCAGTGTTACACTGATCCATCACCAGTCATTGCTACCCTGACCCACCACCAGTCAGTGATACACTGACCTACCACCAGTGTTACACTGACCACCACCAGTGTTACACTGACCCACCACCTGTGTACACTGACCCACCACCAGTGTTACACTGATCCATCACTAGTCATTGCTACCCTGACCCACCACCAGTCAGTGCCACACTGACCTACCACCAGTGTTACACTGACCCACCACAAGCGTTACACTGACCCTACTAGTGTTACACTGACCCACCACCAGTTACATTAACCCACCACTGGAGTTATACTCTCCACCACCAGTCAGTGCTATACTGAACAACCACCACCACTTAGTTCTTACACTGATGCACCACCAGTGTTACATTGACCCATCACCAGTTAGAACTACACTGACCAGCACCAGTGTTACCTGACCTACCACCAGTGTTACACTGACCTACCACCAGTGTTACACTGACCCACAGCTTGTCACAACTGCAGTGAACCCTCAGCAGTCAGAGGTACGTACACTGACACAGTCAGCGCTACAATAAGCTGCCTCTTGTAACACTTGCAACACAACGTTTACCTCTCAACATTTACTTTCACCTGTGTCGCGTCTCAGTGTTGTTTTAAACTTAAATTTGCTGTTCACGTAGTGGCGAGGAGCCTTCAAATCTACATGTGATTTGTATATTGCACTCCTTCACTCATATATATATATATATATATATATATATATATATATATATATATATATATATATATATATATATATATATATATATATATATATATATATATATATATATATATATAGTGGTACATCTACTTACGAGCAGCTCCCAACTCCAACAATTATGTAAGTGTATTTTTGTAGGTGCTTTTGTAAGTTTTATTTTTGGGGTCT